>JAEDXX010000492.1:0-39046 GCA_021725515.1 Epicauta chinensis
TACTTTTAGTGGATTGACATATGAGTAAAGGGCAGATTGAAGGTCATTTGGCGAAATTTACAACGCTCGAAATGCACCATTGATGTAGTTATTTTTTAATGCATGTATTTACATAGATTTATAAGAAAAGACACTTAGAACAAATCAAGAAAAATGTGTTCATAATTTTAAAGTTTTTTTTACATTTATTTTTGTCAAAAATTGTTGTTTTTTAAAATGTTCTATGTTAGAATCATCAGTTTGTTGTCTCTGACGGGCCGCTTTTAAAAAAAGAGAGAGCGACCAGAATTTCACAGAAATTCCGTACAACTAGGCACCTGTTTTTTCGCCATAACGTCACGACGTCACGGCAGCAGTTCAATTGGTCCACTGCTTCTCTACGTTCGAACACTATTTGTAAAGAAAAGCGTTTCACAAGAAAAGATAGACTATGCAAGTACAACAGCTGTAGCCAATACGCTCTATACGAATTTGTCAGGAGACTAGAATTTGCCTTGCTCCATCTTGGAGCTGATATCCGCCCATTACATATGAGTCACTATAATGGTACTTGTGTCATTCTTTACCTAAGAAAGTGTAGGCTGCTTTTCTTCTAATGAAGAATATTTCCAATTATTTAGATTATCTAGAACCATAATGGTTGGCTCTTCGAGAAACTGTGATAATTGTGTAGACAACCATTTTTCAAATAGTTTTCATGATAATCATTGGATTTTTTTTTTGGAACCAAAAATTAGACTTACATTTTGAACAAACCCATCGTCTCCTCTAGCGTGAAGAGCAATATACATTTTAACTTCTCCTATTACTGATTTTCTACATGATTTAATGGAATCATCCTCTCAAGAACACCTACTGCCTCCTTGGGCAAAAATCCAAATTTCAGCGAGATATATGAGATTATGAATATTTTTAAATATTAGTTCGCATAAAACTCGACGATTACAATCCTTTTTTTTAATTTAAACCTTATAAAAATTTAATTTTATGACTTTCCATATTTTTAACTTTACGCAAAGATAATATTAAGTCTCGTACTCTAGACCAGCTTCCAGTGAAAGTTTCTTTCAACTCCAAACGTGCTCTCCGAAATTTCACGGAAACAAACAGATTTAATTTATACGTTTCATATAATTCATTTCGAACTTATCAAGTTCTCACATTCATCGGCAAATTAGCACTCTTCTTTTTAAATTTATTTCTGCTAGTTTTCGGTCTTTTTTTAGTCCCATTATTTCCAGCAATAATATTTCTTGCATACTTTGAAATCTTCTGAAATGCAAGATTTCTACTAAATTCCAAGAAGGTAGTCAAAAACTGCGTTTGAGAGTCACTGGTTTGCTTTTAAAAGTAGACTTTATTGAACAGAAAAGAAAGCATAACATAGAAACGTGTATTTGACTATTTGGAATCGATTTGAAGAGTGAATGTTTACGTCTCTCTTGCACTTTACAACTTCATAGTATATTTTTAAAAAAACCTACTATAAATTACTTTATTGCTACTAATTGTTAAAATATTCTTTACAATCCTTACCAAATGTTCCTAAAGCAGAAAATCGAAAAAGATCCAAAGATGTTGTAGCCGCATCTAGTAAGACAGGAGTGTCCAACATGTCGGTACCACAAGATTTCAGTTTCATCTTCGGAAAATTCTGAAAAGTAAGCCATCTTTCTGCAAATGTGAAATTTTTGAGATTTTAATAAAAGATTCTTTAATATCTATTTGTGAATGATTCTTTAACAAGATTTCCACATTAGCTGCATGGGTGAAGAGAAGTCTAAACATATATGTTTTTGAATTTTCTTTTAGATCGAATCCGTCAATAAACAAGCGATCGAGGTATTCGGGGTTAAACAGTTACTGTACATTTGCTGCTATTTTAACATAAGATCTAAACGAAATTAGTTTACTATAACAAAAATTAGATCAATGATCTGATGAAATAATTTTAGAAAAACGATAATTTTGGAATGCCGCAGTATGTAGATAAATTGATTTCCCAGCTGTAGGTTTATATTAAATCTAGATTTCCCAAATTAAGGAAGCCCTCCATATTGAAATATGTATTTTCACCCACTAAAAAGTCTGAAAACATACTTAATTTATATATGTATAGTTATAAGATGCCACTCGTCACAGCTGTGTTTCTTTTGACTGCGACTGGCACTATAGTGGGAATTTGGTTTTGATTGGAGAGGTCATGACACCAAAAAACGATATGAGTCCGGCCATAGATTGCCTTCTGACCTGTAGATTCCTCTAGAACAGAGGTCTCCAAACTTTGAAGCCTTGGGGCCATAATATTTTTTTCGGTATGTTGCAAGGGCCATAACAATTTTAATTTTTCTGCCTACTTTGAAATCTATCACCACCGATGGAGGCAAAAATATGTGTGGTAAAAATAAAGGAGTGGTCGCACTTGTGTCAAAGGCTGTAGAAAATGATGGTGGTTCAAAACCATTAGTATTACATTGTATCATTCATCAACAGTACTTGTGCGGAAAATGTTTGGATTTGTCTGAAGTTCTAAGACCAGTCATATCAGTTGTTAATTTTATCAGATCCACACCCAAAAAACAACAAGAGGTCCCCCCCACACCACCAACAACAAACCCAAAGATAAAAAAATACAATCACCGACAATAGAGGGACGGTGGCCGGAGGTGTGCGAGGGGTGGATCGGGGGATAATGGAGAGCATAAGAGGATGAAGGAGATTGACTGCCGGGAGCTGACGCTGAGCTTCGATTGCGAGAAAAAGTTCTTCAGACGACGCTATTTTGTTTGTGAGGCTTCGACGGCCGCGTCGCCACTGTTTTTTAGTCTCCTAAGTACGGTGAGACGCGCTTTTAGTGGAAACTAGGTGAACATGGGCCTTTTCTGAGCCCACCAGCTCATTTGCTGAGGTTTAAGCCCTTCTCCGTATACTATTTTATTCGTGTAGGCCCCAAATACCACTATTCACCCGGTCGTCCGGCATATGGCGCACTCCGTTCACCGCCATTTTACATAATAACCCCGTCGGAACATCTCTCACATACACTCCCTACTCGCCGCAGACCTGTTGAGTTGCTTTCAACGATTAACCCTTTCGAGACTCTCAACTCGTAAGTAGGCGATTTCTCCCACGACTTTTTGCTTTCATTGTAGATGACATTCTGCCGTATTGGCCCAACCACCTCACATTGGCTTCCCGGACCCGTCCCTGGGAGAGACGGAGGAGAGGTGAAGCGTAGGAAAGAAGAAAAGGAGCAAGGGAAGGTGGCACACGGGAAAAGGGAAGGCAGGGAAGGAAGAAAAAAAGAAAGAGGGAGGGGGGAATGATGTTGTCCTCTTCTCCCGACTCTCCCGCCCCGTTCAATAGAACGCCCCTTCTTGGCGTGTCGGGGATCTGCGGAGCAGAAGGCCGTGGTCCGTTTAGTCCCTTCCTCTGTTATCAACGTCTTCCTTTCGTCAACCTTCTCCGCGATACACTTCTCCTTCCAACCTGAACCGTATAAGGTCCTCTTCCCCCTTGCTTGTTTGGCCCCGTATTACCAGTGGTATCTAAAATTCTCGAGGCCGTTAGTTTTGCCTTTGCTCCTGCGTGTCCCTATACATTTGTAGGGTGGTAAAGTTCTATTCTCCGTCTTGACTATTCTACGCCTTCGGGTCTTCTTCTATGTCTTGCCGGCGTGTGACTGTGGCTGGCAACTCTCTGACGATCCTACCTGAAGATCACCCATATCCCGTTGTACCAGCCTATATTTGAGATAGATATACTGCAAAGCCGGCAGTTGTTAAACTCCGTATGGTCGCTACCCGAGCAGAAGTTGAATCCTGCTCCGGCAGTAGCTACAAATTAAACAGGTATATTTGAAAAGGAATAAAGTTCCTTTTTGTGAAGGTTTAAAGTGATAGGACGGAATATCAACATCTTTCATTATAAATGTGGTGGCCTTTTTGTTCGAAAATACTAGATTATGCGATAGTATTTCTGCGCTTATGTTACAAGCATTACAAACGTTAATAAAAATGATGCTCTATAAGCATATTAAGAGCCAAGCTTATAGTTGAAGAAGGGGAGACTTCATGTTTGTCCGTGTCCATCATAGCAGTAAGGAGTACCGGGAAGATAAAAATTGTAAAATTCCTTAAATTTAACAATGATTATTGTTGAATTGATCTCTGTTTTGTAAATATAATTCGAAAGAAAATATTTACACTACATTTATTGACCTAGGTTGGCCAACCGAAATCGATGAATTGGGATAAGTTAATCCAACTTGTAAAACACAACAAAGCATATGCTATAAATTACGAGAAACAATATAAAGCAAAGACAACATTTGATTTGTCTCTTTTATTATAATTTTATTGTTTTGAATTACGCGCTTAATTCCAATCAAAAGATTCTAGAAAATTATTACCAATCTTGCCGGCAAATAATTACTAGAATATTCAGCATTGTCAATTGTATAAAACTAAAGTCCCAATTTGATAACTAAAAAGACTAAAAACGTCATCAGTGTTTATTGGTTATGTGGCTAAAATCGGCTTTTTTAAAATTTGACAAAAATTAATAAATTAAATCAATTAAAATGTTAACAACCGGTGATTATTTACCATTAGACGATTATGAATTCAACAGTTCACCAGAATCATGTAGTGGCAATTCGTATTCGACAGGTAAATCGATAATTAACTAAAAAAACAACAACGCAAAAAAACATCATTTTTGTAGATTTCACCGATTTTCAATCCGACGAAGATTTCATCCAACAACTCTCATCCGATTTAGATATACCATTACTATTGAATCCCGGTGAAGATGAATTGAATCTATTGAATGCCTTCTTCGATAAAAGTCCCGATGAGATTATGGCTGAGATTACGGCACCGTCACCGCATCATCAACAGGCGGATGATAAATTGAACGATCTAACGCAACAATTGAATGAATTACAACAGATGGATATAACGCAATGTGGACCGGACAGTTTTCCAAATCTACAAAGCGATATCAAAATTGAACCGTACGATTCAGGCAATTCATCCGATTCAACAAAAAGCAATTCACCAATACAGAGTCCGAAAGATGATATCAAATTTGAAATGAAAACTGAGCCATTTCCAGGCACCACAACAAATAATATTGTGATATCGAATGTTGTGCCACGATCTGTACAAATATCACCGAAACCGGTCAAATTTATTAAACAACCGGAACGGCGTGTACCAATACAACCGAAATTCACAACGATACCTAATAATAAGAATAAGATTGTCGTTATCAAGAATACGGCAAATATTAAGCCGGTAACAGTAGCGGCGGCTAATCGGCCGAATGTTGTAGTTTTAGAAAATATCCAAACAGTTCCTATTACAAATATCACAAGCTTGCCACAAGTTGTACCAACATCATCACCACCACCACCAGTCACAACGAATTGTTCAACATTACCATCAATTATTTTAAATAATAGCAATAAAAGTAATGGTCTATCGGTGAATATTGATCCGAAGATATTGAAGAGGCAACAACGTAAAATTAAAAATCGTGAATCGGCATGTTTGTCACGTAAGAAGAAGAAAGACTATCTAACATCATTAGAGAATCAAGTGAACGAGTTGAGTGCTGAAAATCAAGCATTAAAATTGGAGAATTTACAATTGAAAGAACGTTTATCGCAATATGAAGTGGATAGTTTACATAATAAAGCTACAACGCAAAAAAATCTAAAAAATGGAATTGTTCTGTGTTTATTTATTCTAACAATTGGTTTTAATTTCGATTTTATCAGGTAAGTTTATCAGTCAACAAGTGGCGTTTTTTCCCCGTAATTTAATCTAACTACGGCGGCGGCGGTTATTTTGCTGGGTACTTCATAGTTTCCTAATTATCACAAAATCTATTATTTAAAGGGACACACTAGGGGCCGATACAGTTTTTGGGGGACCTACGGTCTTGCTATTTCAAGACAAGAAAAATTGATATAATTAAAGACTAGTTGAGTATGGGATCTCTTTTGGAACGGGTCCTCAAGCTTAAATCTTATTAGGCTCTTGGAAAATTTTGTACCTTAAATCTACTGCGTCATTCCTCAGATCCAGAGTTTTAAATAGTTTAAATAAAATTTGGTCGTGGACTAAACTATAAATAAATCGGTAAATTTTCTTTCCTCCACCTTAAAGAAACGTATTAAAGGCCACTGACCCTTTCGTTTAGGTCAGTGATCAATAACTTCAACAAATAATTAGCTCCTAGCAAAAGTTCAATACATATGAAGTTATCCTTTATATGTTAATAACCTGTAGGTGAATAACCTTCCTTTAACGTAATATATTTAGTTTCTCCTACGTGTAGTTGAGTCAGTCATAAAGCAAGAAGTTTAAGGTACATTTTAACACTTTTAATTTTAATAAACAAATTGTTTACTATATACACATAATTCATATTGGCGTGTACGTGTTAATATATTGGTGTTAGAAAAGGTTGAAATCAGAGGTGTCCGAAAGGCCGCCCATTTGATAGTCTTATATAGTAACATTTCAAGGGTACGTTACAGTTGAAGATGTCTCGCTAAGATATTTTGTTAGCTCACACTCTAGCGGTTTGAGTATTTATACAGATCCGCCCTAGCGCTTCATATAACAATGTATTTTGCCAATTTTTAATTAATTTAAATAAAATATTGTTCTTTTCTCCTATTCTAAAAGGTATATTTGTTTTGGTATCCAGGCAACCAGGTTGCAAGGTATTGCAATGGGGTATCTTCGATTTGAACGTACCCTAATTTATACGTTACTTTTAACCCGGCCCTTCTGTTTCTCCTAAAAAGATTAAACTTTTTTTGACACTCCAATCGATTTCAGTTAGTTTGAATATTATTCTCTAAATTCTAAAACAAAGCTATTATTAAATGCATTATTTATTAAACAAACTATTGTTCAATTCAAGCAATAGCAAAGTTTCTGCGATAAAATAGTAATAACATTTTAATAACGTGTGGATTAGATGTTTCATTCTCTAATGAATGGAAAACTTTGATTATTGTATAAATAAATCAGAGTAATTAGCAGGCATTGCAATAAACAAAAGATTTGTACATGTGGATACAAATATATTGTTCAATACTTGCTATTAAAGTTCTACTTTATCGGCTAAAAACTCGATGGTAAAGTAGCACGTTACCCACCTCAACGGTAAAGTGTTTACTTTACCGTTCAGGTGGGTAAATTCCATAGCAACCAACAGCAAACGAACAAAAACAATTGCTTGTTGTTTAGAGAAATCCAATAGCTACCAACAACGATTGACCACTGTATGAATAGTTAATGTCAAAACTTATTAGAAAATTAAAAAAATTAAATAAAAAAAGAGTTTGAAGGACAAGTATTAAACAAAATCTTGTACTGCACATGGTGGTAAAGTCTCTTTATACACTCGCGGATTTGTCTCACTCGGCATTCGGCCTCGTATGACTTTCCCACCTTGTGCAGTAAATAGCTATTGTTTATTGAGAGACATTCTTAAGACGAGGAGCGAGTAATTTGTAGTGCATATGCCACAACTGTATAAACTGTTCAGAACTTATCTGACTCTTTGCAAAGTATTTGTCCAACTGTAGCGACTTATTTGATCGACTACAAAGCTCATTTCATGAATAAATTATTTGTTGAAATAATTATCTTTATCTTGAATTGTAGACAACCGTTCACTTCGATTGATATAACACCTAGAAATAGTCCAGAATTATTAAACCATCACAGTCGAAATTTATTGTGGGCTGCAGATGAGACGAATGAAAATAAATCTAGCGATTTTTCACCGTTTACTATGTGTCCAGCTGCAATCAATCAAACAGAAAGTGCTCGATTAGTATTGGAATTAGAAAGGTAACCTTTCTATATAATTAAAGTTTAAAAAAAAAACAACTAATAGTTTGGTTTGTTTTTGTAGGTGGATAGGTAAACCAAAAGGGCCAAAAGAAATGTTAGCTACCAAACCGAAAAGTCCACCGTCCATAAAATCACGTTTACTGCGTAAACGTAAAACAAAAAAATACGAGACACGTTTAGTTTCTTATAATAAGAATCATTTAAATGGTTTACAACAAAATAATAATGAATTACAAATATTTACACCAACAGTAGAACATATTTATAGTGAATTCTTTGAAGCAATCAATCGTCAAGATGATACATATTATGTTGTATCATTTAGTGATCATCATATGCTATTACCAGCATTGCATCATAATAAAACGAGACGGCCAAAGATGTCGTTAATTATGCCATCAGTCCTCACTAATGGTAATTGTTTTTATTGTTGAGAAATTTAACATCAACGGATTTTTCATTGGATAGTAGTGTGATCCCTTGAAAAGTTCGTGTGTTTAGTGAAATGAAACTCGAATTAAACACTTGATTATTTTGTAATTTCACAGGAAATGCGTCACATCCGACCCATATACCGTTGATGCAAATCGACTGTGAAGTGTTGGACACAAGATTGATACAGATCCGTTCCGGATCGATTCCGCAACATTTACGTTCACATAGCAATTCAACTGATTATAAAGCGAATCAGAATAATGGCGATAGTGATATTAAAGCGAATTATACGCGAAAGAAACCGTACAAACCGTATTTCATGCGGAAAAATCCAAATATGTACAATATTAATTAGGTATGGTGGGAGGGTTTACTTACAACTAGTTTTTAAAATTTTATTCAATTGTTTTATTTGTCTAAATAGAATTTTACAATTGCACCAATTGGTGATGTTGAATTTTATTTTAAATCCGGTGTACTTGAACCTAAATAACAACGTAGGTCCTCAATGGTCGATTTGACTAATTTCACTTTAACTAGTGGTAGTTTTAAACGTTTATAAGCTTCGTAACGGTGACAACCACCGAAACTATAAAAATAATTACCACCTTCACGGCCAGTGATCCATAGTACATCGATCGGTGGTACTTCGGCTTGTTTGGCTGGATCCGATAGGGTTTTCATCAATGATTCAACTTTATCATTCTCTAGAATTGATTGGAATGGACGAATGATTTCATTGAAAGGCATTTCATGGATCTCTGCTATTCCATCACTGTGAATGCTGGTGATTGTTGCACTCATTTCTAAGGAAATATATATTTTTTTGTTACAATTAATCAGCACAAAAATACACAGTTTTCAAGATTTGTATTGATAAGAAATGCAAGAGACTGAAAGTTAGTAGTGACTTTATAAAAGTCGTGTTGCGATAGGTAATTATCATACAATAGCGATAGGTCAAGGATCAATTTAGCTTTAACTTGTCATAAAATTAAAAGCTCATTTACATAATCGATAAATCACTGTATTATAAATGCAATGTAAACTCCAATGAATTTTGCGCCACTGATTTAAAAAGATTTAAAAGGGATAACTTGGAATGTATTGAGGTATCGTGTATGGACGCTTTATATTAGATATACAGGGTTAGCAGATGTCGGTCGCAGATCACAGCAAAAATTAGTAAATTAGTAAATAAATTACGTTTATCTTCAAACGTCACAAAAGTGACAGTTTTTGTGCCTCAAATGACAAGGTAAAAATAGCATTTTGTGTGCCTAGCCGCTTTTTTCTTTTTTATAAGCTTAGGCAGACAAAATGAACAACAATAATTTTCAACAATGTACACATAATTTATTACAAACTAATATTACAAATTATTACTTGTTAACGTTAATGTGAAACACAGTTAGTAATACTAGCATTTTGGAGCAATCCCCTAGCGCCAACAATATCTATCGTACAAAAACCTGTCAAATTCTTCTTTTGATATGATTTTGTTTTGGCTTGTTTTTTTTTGGTTTTTTCAAAAACAAGCGCAGCTTGCAGTATTTTGAGATATCGACGTTTTTCTTTAAATTTGAATATTGTGACCAGAGAGAAGAACTTTTCAAGGTTCGAGATAATTCCCAGAAGTAAGCTGATAAGACGTTTTCTGAATATACTTCCAGATTTTTCACGGAACACCACTTTAAGAATTATTCGTAGGCCGCTTCATAGACACTTGCCGATTTAGTCGGTAGTAATTTTTTGATAGACTCTCTCGCAGCTTCAACGACTTCAGAAGAAGTAGAAGGTCGGTCGGAACTCGACATCGTACAGTTTTATTTATTTTTTTTCGTTGATTGAACTTTGTTTTTTGCATCGCCATGGAAGCAGTACTGCCAAGGTATTATGATCAGTTAAAATTTTAATTTTTAAAAACTTTTCAAGATAAAAAAATGTTAAATTAAGACGTTTGAAGATAAACTAGTATATGTCATTCGGCGCAAAAGTGTCTTTGTGTCTTTGTGTCTTCAGCACACAAAGTTCCACTTTTGCGCCTAATAACATAATCTACTATTGCGTGAAACAAAGATTGGGAAAACCCTGGCTAGAGGGAGATATTGATTCTCTCTGCATTCTAAATCAAATGGAGAGCAAAAAAAAATTGAAAGTGCGTGGAGCGTTGCGCGTTAAAAGTGAAACTTCTTAGGTTAGAATTTATAGCTTTATTTTGTTTCTGTCGTTGCCTGAAGGCTCGATTTTTTCTGCATTCACTTATCTCAAAACAATATTCATATTAATTTATAAATACAAAAATCATAAATCGCGGTAGGCCAGGAAATTTTCGTTTCGTTCCAGAGGGCGCTGTACCTCGATCAATGATACCAACTTTAGACCCTAGTGTTTATTTTACACAGTTGACAGAACTGACAGAGAGAGACTAGAAGCGACGCTACGGCAACGCCTCCACTTTTCCTTTTCAGATGTTTGTTAGAGGGAAGGGTTTCCCCTCACGGGATCACGCATTTTCGGCACGCTCAAAAATGGAGTAGGCTGTGGTTTATAGTACTACTGTGATGAATACCTAATTGTTGCATAACGTTCTGAAGATCGTAGCAAATGATATCGGACCTTTGCGAACAGATATTGCAATACCGCTACACAGCTATAGCAAAGTATGACATGATTTTCGATACTCAATTAGTGGAAAATTGGAATGTCTTATTTTTACGTCATATTGTAACAATGTAGGAAACATTAAATGTGCCATATTTGAGGAGAATTTGCTGACAAATTTCCCTGATACTAACATGCTAATGGATTGGAATGTGACTCTTTTCATAGCAAAGTCTCAAAAGTTCAGATTTTGTGGCACCGTAACAATCCGAGTTGTGTATATAGTTGACATGGCAATTGGTCAGTTTATTAAACAGATTAGCATACGTAAGAACCCAAACACTAGCGGATAAAGCATTTTATTTACTAGTGAATAAAGTTGACTCTACTAAACTCACCGACCAAAGGGTTACTAGATTTGACTCGTTAAACAAACTACATGTACCATAATTCAGTGAGAAAACGGACTTTTTTGACAGCCTTGTGACCAACCTGTTAGAAATTAATTTCCTATATTTAATTCTAAACGCAGCTTTTTTACCTAACGATTAAAGTGGGAAAACCCGGATTTTTTGGTATTTGCTCAGATTTGTTGCAAATTTTCATTACTTGCGTTTAGAAGTATAGACGAGTCGGTCATACTTTATGAGCATTTTCTACAACTATTATTGCTTTTGTTTTTAATTCCTTTTTCTATCTGCGTATTTTAATTTGCTTAATGTCACTATATTCAATGGTACCAACTTAAATCTAGGAACCCTTTGGTCAATGAATTTGAGTATAGTGAATAAAATGTAAATTTGCTTGCAAAGCATCCAATAAAATAGTAGTAAAATTAAATTCAAAGAGATGAGGACAAAGTGAAAGAGTACTTCTGTACTTCATTACTAGATAGTGGATGAATATTATAATGTACATTATCAATTGATGACATTTCCTGTGAACGTTTCTAACACTGTAATCGTTTTAAACTAAAATAAATTTGTTGAATGATGCGCCACTGGAATTAAACAATATTTTGTACATACTATCTTATTACTTGCACAGTGAACTGATTGGCTAGCTAACATCAGTCACAAAACACGTAAGGGTAAGATTGTTATATTAGAATTGTGGACACACTATAGATTCGGTTGAGTGTGGAATGATCGTGTATGGGCCACTTTATATTCGAAAGAAATATTGCGCATGCCCAAACTGTCAAAAATCAAATTTTGTTTAAAACGTTTAAAAAGCAGCCCCCTGTAGCTTCAATGGGCGAAACAGCACAAAAAGCGAACGAATATGTCCCGTGATTTTAGTTCTTCTAGAGGGCGCTGGTGGTCCTTTGCGCAGTGTGTGACGACCTCGGTTTACTAGTTATTATTATATATCGCATAGATTAACAGATGGTATTTTTTAACAAAATTATTTCAAATTGTTTGACAACTATGTATATCTAAGTCAAATGATAGGACTGTCGTAACAAAAAGACGTGAAATCTTCCAAATATATTCAAAATCTAGTAACATGCATAAATCGAAAATATTGCCACTTATCACGTAATTAAATTAAACTACAAAATAGTTTAAATTCTAATACCTTATGTACACAAAAAATATAAAATTCACTTCTGAAAACAAAACAAAAACAAAATTCTGATAACACGTCGTTGCATATGCGGCATCACAAGCCAACGAGCTAAATTTTTCAGGAAGTCTCTGTCAACATTTGCTGCTTCGTGCATATTATGAGGAATATTATTATTATTGTTAATGAAAAATTAATAATTATAATGTTATAATTGAACTTCTCTTAATAAGTAAAATTTAGTAAAATTTAATTCAACACTCCCGTAAAGGTGATCGGCGCAAAGGACTACTAGCGCTCCCTGGCTGGTATCCCGACATCGAAACATTTTTTGAAACATGGAGTTATAGGGGGGTGTTTAAAAGTAACAAAAACCGTTTGAATATTGTTGATTAACAATAAAGCTACAAAATAAACAAATTGTGTTAAGTTTATTGAAAATTACAACAATTACAGCATAAAAATATGGAGGCTTGTTGTAGATTATGTTTAAATAAAAATCAAAACGAATTAAGAGATGTATTAGAAGATTTCTTATTGCCCCATAAAATTAACGAATGCGTCAAAATTAACGTAAGAAAAACTCTTAAAAACTTACGACACAAATATAATAAGCACCAATTTATAGATAACAGGATACGATGAAATTCCGAAGACTGTTTGTACGATTTGTACGACGAAAATCAATGAATGGTATAAATTCAAACAAAATTGTGAATTTTTTAATACTATACTCCATAGAAGATTAGAACGATTGAAAAATCCACCAAAAGAAGTTGAATTAGAACCCGAACGGACCACTGGAAACGTCTACAATTGCACGATCTGTCCCCAAGAATTCGATACTTTAGCCGAATATTTAGACCATCAAGATGACCACAATGGAGAGCCTGTCTTTAAATGTGACTATTGTCCTGAAGTGAGAAAATTTATATTGTTATTGGATAATTTATGTAAAAACACGAATTATAGGTGTACAGCTATAAAGAAGATTTACGTTTACACGAAATCACCCACACGGAAGAGTGTCCGAAATGTTTTGAAAATATTCTAAAAACAGACTTGCAAGCCCATTTAAATAATCACCCCGATGATCAGCGACGTCAACAATTATTTATTGGATGTCTTGAATGTGAACACATTTTCAAAACGGAAGCAGACTTGGACGAACACTATGCAGGCTATCACAAGACTCGTAAAAATCATATTTGTGATACGTGCGGTAAACAATTCTCTACTAAAAGTGGTTTAACTGTCCATCAACGATCGCATAGTGATGTACGTGCATATAAATGTGATCGGTGTGATTATGCCGGACGTACAGCTTCAACACTATACCGACATAAATTGATCCACTCGAAACAGACACAGATCTGTCCGATTTGCTCGAAGGTATTTCAAAATTTTCGCTATTTAAACGATCATTCACGACGCGTTCATTGTAAATTCAAAAAACACGAATGTCCGTATTGTGATAAGAGATATGTTGATAAGTATATGTTAACAGTACATCTACGGTCTCATACGGGTGTGAAACCATTCAGTTGTGAATTGTGTAAGAAGACATTCGTGCGATCAGATACTCTAAAAGAGCATCTATTAACACATCAAAACCAACAATTTGAATGCGACAATTGTAAGAAACGATTTGCATCAAAAAGGAGTCTGAGACGGCACCGCTGTAACAAAAAATAACTGTTTCTTTTTTCAAATTGGAAAACGTTCAAAGTTCATCGACCATTCCAACCTAACCTCAATGTGTAACCCCAAATTAATTCTATTATTTAGCGGTAAACGGAAGTCCGGTAAAGACTTTATTTGTGAAAAATTGAAAACATTGTATTTTTGTTGTTTTTTGGATGAATTTGTTAGTAAAATAGTCGATTTTTAGACTTACTGATCAATGTAGTATTGTAAGGATATCGGGACCATTAAAGCAATTGTACGCTAATGAGCATAATCTCGATTTTAATGAATTATTACGTGATACACCGTATAAAGAGAATTACCGTATCGATATGATCAAGTGGAGTGATGAGGTGAGGCGCAAAGATCCTGGACATTTCTGTAAAGCAGCCTGTGAAAGTGGTAATCTTACTATACAATTCAAACCAGTCTTGTCTGCATCCGGCGAAATTCTTAAATATTAATAATAATAATAGGAGAAGGCGCCGGATCCGACCAGACTTGACCATCGTAAAATAATTAATATCAATTCAATTAAAGCCCCATTGAAGCCGATCTGGATAGTGAGTGATATCCGGCGTAAGACCGATATTAATTGGTTCAAGCAAACGTATCAAGATAAAATCAGAAATATTCGAATTGTTGCTGATGAGACAACACGAACGAAACGTGGATGGGTCTTTACAGATGGTAAATTTTCTGGTGAAATTATGGGGAAGTTGTTAATTTCTATTGAAATTCTAGGTGTTGATAATGTAATGTCTGAATGTGATTTGGATGATTACAACAATTGGGATTTGATAATTAGTAATAATAATGATGCAGAATTGGAAGCTGGAATTGAACAGATTTTAGCCTTAACTCAAGCATTTCAATAAATCGTCAATTAAGTCTATACAGTATCAATTATAGTAGAGTTTTAATTGAGAATGTATGGACTTTGCTTATTTAAGTTGAGTAAAGACTCAAGGTAAAATAATTACTTATAGATCTTGTTTATTTGAAGTAATTCTCTTTAATTCGGATGAGGGAACGAACTCATATTGGTTTTTTATTAATAATAATCAATTGAGATGTTTATTTTGTTTCTCACATTTGTTCACTAATCGTTATTACCAGAGGCGGGCTGACAGCTACAGTCAGTCCCGGACAACAGTGGTCTCTCTCTTTATTTAAAAAGACTTCTAAGAAGCTAAATTTCTACATAAAGGGCAGCGACCCATCAGACAATTTGGCGGTTATCCTTATGGCTAGCCCGCCCCTGGTTGTTACATAACTACGCCTAATTGATTAGAGTAATTAGTAATTTTGTGGGTATTAATTATATTAATTTGGTTTAATTAGAGATTAAAGTTTTTAAATTTGTACGAATTTTAATAAACGGAATTTGGTTGTATTACAAAATACGCAAATATTTCCAGAAATTTCTAGTTCATGGGTGTTTTCGTAAAGCACCCTTGGCATCACTTTAGCTATTATGAGAGCGGAAGAGTGGTAACTCTTCAAAAAACTGAAGAAACTTACAACAAATCCCTTACTCCAATCAAATAACCAATTTTCCGGTTTTTCTTAGTACATTGTTGAGAGCCCACTGGAAAATTTTGCGAAAACTCACAAAGACCACAATATAAAAATCTAAGTCAATCAATCTAATAATCATAAACAAAGTAATAAACAAAACTAATGGATTTGCCAGAACATTTTCGAATCCAGAAGAGCAACCCGTCTACATCTCTCGACAGGATGCATAAAAGGAAATGCATCGAGGCCCGCCAGTAAGTCAGTCAATCAAGCAAGACACAAGACAGTCAACCAAATCAAGCCTCCAGAAGACACTGATCATTCTCAAGGCAGTTTCCAGAAGATGGTTAGGCAAATCAAATCTCCAGAAGGCTTTGATCAATTTCAAGACAGTCTCCAGAAAACGGTCAACCAAGTTAAGTCTCGAGAAGACTGATGAATTTCAAGACAGTCTTCAGAATAGAGTGGGTCAAATCAAGTCTCCAGAAGGGTCTGATCAATCTCAAGACAGTCTCCAGAACACGAAATCAAGTCTCCAGAAGGCTCTAATGAATTTCAAGGCAGTCAACCCAGTCAAGTCTCCAAAAGACATCGATCAAAACAGAAGATAGTCAGAGATTGAAATCATCCGTGGTTGTGGACCTTCCACCCTAAAAAAAGGTGTCCTAGTGACAGCGGAAACTGTTTTGGAAAGTATTCAAACCAACAAAAGTGCTATCTATCCATCGGTTCTAGGATAAATTTGATTGGAAATCGAGCATTTGGGGTTCGATTCTGGATTGGTGGTATCGAGTTTTGTTTCACTACAATGAATTTTCCCGTATCTTCCTAAAGTGTCAATATTGGGGGAGGGGGGTTAAATCTTTCTATTCTTTAGTTTTGTCTAAAGCCAAAAATTGCAATCGTTTAACTTTCTTTTACGTTGCGGGAAATTTCTTAGTTCTGAGTGAATCTTCTTGACAACGAAATTATTCAACACTGTCGAATTAATTTGTCTAATGCTGCTAGAATTATTGAAATGTTTTCAAACAACTAGAACAAAATCGCCCTTATTTGAATATAATTTGGATGATTATTTGCAACTCCGTACGTAGGTCCATTGTATTATCATATTATGATTCTACCATAAATTATTAAATTTTATGGGGAATTTTTGGTTTCTGATTGATAATATGTGAACTCTACACACACCTACAATTTTTTACCTGTTGCCTCAAGGTCGGCTCGGGATTTGGTTAAAGTTGACCTAAAGTCGCAAGTTAAAATCATGACTTACTGTAGACTTTGTTTATTTAAAAATAATTCAATCGATTCAACACAATTAAAAGATATTTTTCGAAATGTTACACGAAATTTACCCAAAATAATCAATAATTACATGGGTATTGAGGTAAATGTCTATTAATCATATTAATTATAAAATAATTTAATTTATAATTTAAGATTAAAGAAGACGATGTTATTTCCAAATTAATTTGTACGAATTGCTGTAATAAATTATTAGAATTTCATAATTTTGTGAAAACGTGTAAAGAATCCCAGAAAATCCTGAAAGAGAAGATTTTGGAAAGAAAAATAGCAAAGTTTGATCCAAATCCAAATAAAAGGTAAAATTCTGATTAAATTAGACCCGTTTTAACGAAACTAAAAAATTATGGCAGACTTTTAGGACGTTCAGAAATAGAATCAAATTCAGAATCAATTCAAGATCAAGATTATGAAGAAATTAAAATTTTCAAATGCAAAAAATGTCCACAGGTACTCATCAATATAAATTGTTTCAGTCATCTTTTAAAATGGTAACTTTTTAGACATTTGCAAAACAAAAAGATTTGATCTTACACGATTCTAGACACAAAGTGCCTTGTAAAATATGTTCGATTTTAGTGTTGCCGAAGAGTATGCGAGCTCATCTATTCATTCATACCGATGTTTACAAGTAAGACCGTTTTTTTCTACAACTCCTCAACTGATGCAAAAACATGCTGCCACATTTGGACACTTTCAAAACACGCAATTAATCTTAGCATTGCCCTTTTCGAATTTTTTGCGTCCGTCAAGTCAATTTTTCATAGTTTTGCAAGAATCATAAAAGATTGAGGGTCCTCTATTTACACGAATTCGATTTATGGGAATATGAAGTTCATACACAGTAAATCGATACAAAAAAAATACACTACTGCGTGTAATCCGGGGGCTTAATGTAGACTCGGGGTTCTTTAACGTTGTTGTTCCACAGATCCCTTTAAAAATCGAAATAAATTCACGAACGCCCTGAAAATGTTCGTCGGTTTATTCAAGTCTACCTAACAAAACTTCAAATACCTCCTAAAATCGTTTCATGGGTCCCCAAATGGTCAGAGGACTCCAAATTAAGGACTTCTGTTGTAAACAAAAGCACTATTACTGAAAAAACAAAATAAACTTACAGTATATGCCACTCACTATAACTAGCCTATTGCACTCACTTTCTTTTTTTGTGACCTTTAAAAACCGACCGCTTGAATTATATATCGACATAAACACGACAAAGTCTAAAAAGCAACTGAAACAAGTAGAAGGCCGTTAGATAGTCCACTTATAAAAAATTTGCTCAAATTCGCTATTGTGTAATGTTTCAAACATTTTCAGGTGTAAAGACTGTGGTTTACGGCACACATCCCGCGCCACTTTAGACAAACACCAAAAGGCCCGCCACAACAACATTAAAGGCTTCTTATGTCACATCTGCGGCAAACAGAGCAGTTGTTATTCATCAATGAAACGCCACATGGGCTACCACAGTACTGAACGTCCCTACAAATGCGATCATTGTGAATTCACAGCAAAATCATTGAATATCGTTCAAGTGCACACATTACGCCAACATTTAGCCGAACGTAGCGTATGCGAGATCTGTGCAAAATTGTTCAAATCACAATTAAGTCTAACACAACACATGAAACGTATGCATCAAAATAATGGCAAATACATGTGCGAGTTTTGTACGAAAACATTCATTGAACGTTACAGTCTCAACAAACATATGAAACGGCACTTAAATCAACGATTCTATGAGTGCAAATTGTGCAAACAGGAATTCGCAACTGTGCGTAAATTGAAGGAGCATATGCATACGCATCGTGACGGTTGCGTGAAATGTTTGCAATGCGGTAAAGAGTTCTTTTACAAAAAATACCTGTACAGACACTACGAGAAATGCCAACAAACACCAAATTAATGGTCCAAATTTTATTTATTTCGTACTATTTTACATAAATATCTTGTTAAAGAACACCTAAGAATTAAAACTTAAAAAATGTTAAAAACCATTGTCCGATACCGTAAGCACTACCAATTTTGTCTCGTTTTTTTTTTTGTATTATTATTTTAAAAGGAAACTAATTGAGATCTGGATAATTATGAGTGGTTTTGTTGATATTAAGTACCTAACGTAAAATTTGTGATGATCGTTGTTAGTTTTACCTGTAAAAATAATAGTGGAAATCCATGCATACAGAGAACACATTGAAAAGCCCCAATTTCTCCCATTATCATCATCGATTTAGGCCATGTTTGAAGAACATTGCTAAACAATCACTACAACAATTAAGCAAAAAGAAAACATCAAAATAAAAACTAGACAACGAAACCTGTACACCCGCCCAATCAGTTATTACAGATTCCATTGCACAATGACCTATTGCTAATTGGGTTCTAGTTAAATCAAAAAATTTCTAATTCAATCAATTAATCAACGTAAATTCTTGATGGTTACGGTGTCTCTTTGTACAAAAATTTTTTTGTATTTGTTTTATTTTTGAAAATTTTCTAGAAAAGTAAGCGTTCTTTTTGTTTCGTTTGGATACTGTTTTGTCTTAATTAATCGGTAAGTACGATGTACTTAACAAGAACACTGACTATTTTTTTTTTCAAATATTCTTCGATATATAAAAATAATAGTTATTGTATATTTTTTTTAAATATTGATGTTGATTTTTCGTAAAAATTTGCGTTAAAAACTGAACGTTTACAGAACAAGAATTAGGTGAACACGATATAAATACAAACAATTTTCAATTAATAATTACTACGTTTACAACTTATTTACATAACTACGATGATTATTAGTAAATTTCGTTCAATAATATACAAAACAAATTATTTATAATAAAATGTGAATATATCAAATGAAATTTTAAAGAGGAAAAAACAACTAGATGTGTCCATCTAAATTAATTATCCATTTGATATAATCAATTATTTATTAACAGGAGAGATCGCTCTAATCACAATTTTAAAAATATGTAAAATAAAACATGTAAAACAAGTGTAAATGATCATTCTACTGTAGATATTTCAAAATAAAGACATTTACAATTGAACAAATTATAAAATAAAAACTCTACCTCAGAAGTATGGTTTTGTATTTTGTTAAAACTGTTAACAGTTGTGTTAAAAATCTAATACTCCTGAAGTATTATTTATATTACATATTTCCACAGTTTATACATTATTATTACTATAATTATTATCATTATTATTATAATCATTATTACTAAATAAAGCTGTTTTAAAATCGATAAAATTTTGTGTTAAAATAATTTTGAGTGATTGTGTATGGTATGATAACGTTTTTTTACATTTATTCCAGAGAATTCATACCATTTATTGATTTGCCAATTTTTAGAAGGAAAAAACTGTGTAAAAATGTGCGTCTTTATCTGATGTTTGTTTGTTTTTTCAATTAAAGGATATTTATTTTTAGAAAATTGATGGTGTTTTTGTTTTTTTTTGGCGGATTAGCGGGGGACGATACGTCGTCAGGTACCATATTCTTAAAAAGATACAATAGATGATGTATTATGGATGTTATCGGTTGTTTTGATGTAATAGTAACAGGTACAGCAATGCAAAGGCGACAATGGCTAATTGCTAATCTCCACCGGTTGCTACCTGCAATTAATTTTTATTTTTATTATAACATATTTATATTAATAAAATAATTTTTGAAAATTCATATAATTCAATGAAAACGAAAGTTCTACTAAACGTTTAATAATAAACAGATAAAAAGAAAAATTAGAGTAGAGAAAAATGAATTAATGAAGTGGTAACTCAATCATATTTCGCTTATTCCGCGAGAAAACTGCAAGAAAGAAAACGTACGACGGAATTACACAATTATGTATCGAAACAGATATGTGCTATACAGATAAGGGCGGTTTTAGACAATTAGGACCTTAGGCACAATCCAATTTTGAGATCCTTTAATGGTCATCGGAGCCTATCTCAATTTATTCTTACTTTTGGAAGCTTATGTTAAACACGATCTCTTTTAAGGCGAAGTGCGCCTAAGCTTCACAAATTAAATGTAAAGCACAGATGTTTTGTTCTAATTTAAACAATCAATTTATCTGGATCAAAGGGTAGTCTGACCATAAGAGTAATATTGTTATATGCAGGGTCGTTCAACCAATATGCAATTTCCGTGATCTCTCTCTTAGTTGTCAACTTATCTTTAAATGTTTTGGAAAAGTTAAAGGTTACAGTATAGCAGAGTTGCAAAAATCTTAATGTAAAAAATAATGCAATATTCATTACTTTTTTTAAATGTGTAATGTAAAAAATACATTACCCATTACACAGTTAATGAGTAATGTAGAAAAATTACATTACTCATTACACAGTTAATGAGTAATGTAGAAAAATTACATTACTCATTACACAGTTAATGAGTAATGTAGAAAAATACATTACTCATTACACAGTTAATGAGTAATGTAGCAAAATACATTACTCATTAAAGAAGAAATGTGTAATGTGGTACATTACACATTAAACGAATAAAAATGATCTCGAGTTGGAGCGAATGGGTCTTTTAAACTTTTCAATTCTGACAACTAATAAATCGCAAAAAAAACCAAACAAAAAACGTCCAACAATTTAATGTCTCTGGAGTAAATAATAGAATTAGAGCTTATTATTATTATTATTATTGTTATTAAAATATACATTACAAATTGAAAATGTGTAATGTATCAAAAAATCATTACTCATTAATAAAAATGTAATGGGAATTAATTGATTCCTCATTACATGAAAAAGTAATGAGTAATGTAAAATAAATTCGTTACTCATTACAACAGTAATGAGTAATGACTCTGCAATGCATTTAAAAAAGTAATGCACCTTTTTGCAACTCTGCAGTATAGCCTCCCTTTGATCAGTTATTATAAATCTTTAAGAGTCGTGCTGAAAGGGAGTAAAAGGGATTTATAAGATATCTCTCGTCTTTTCTCTGTCTCTCTCTTTTATCGGCCATGCCTTCAAAAGGGAAAACTTACAGGACATGGATCTTGATACTATAAGCTGCGATTCTGAACGTTAGTTTTTAATACGATATCGTGCAACCAACGGTTGGAATATTTGTTTTATCAAAATTTAAAAAAAAAAACAGGTCAAAACAACTGCTTTTATATTAAATACATTTAGAGTATTTATCGTAATTTCGTTCCAAAATTTTTATTTTTTCATTAATATCTACTTGGTTTTTCACCCCTGGATATTGTTATAAACAATTTCGAAAAGAAACAGCGTATAAACCATAAACCATTGTCACATTTAAACGAGAAAATGCAAAGAAAAACAAATAAAAAAAACCTGTGACTGCCTAAATCCCTGTCAAAAAGGTGGAAAAATATCAAAAATAAAGAAGCTACAATATAACAAAGTAAAAATTTCACAAAAAGAACGTTATCTTCTCGGAATTCAGAATGATTGAATCTGGAAAAAATTCCGAGCATAAACATGTCATGTCGCTGGGAATTAAAAAAAAAAGAAATTTTGTACCAATTTTTTTGCCAAACTAAACAGACCGTTACAGGATATCAAGATCGAATTTGGCATTCTATGAGTAATTGTGAGAAATTTCGCATACGAAGACCCTCTCTGAATTAGTCATCCATAAACAACCGGACAAGAGAACTTTCGTTTGTAGTACACATTCTCTATGAATGCGTGCACTTATTCCACACACACAAACACAAAAGCGTGAATATTTTTCAATACACATGAATTACCTGTGACTAATTAGACCATTGATTTGTGCCGCTGTAACAGTTGGTACCATTTCTAATTCGACAAGTAATGGGAAATGATCAGAGAATACATGCGGATGTGGACATCCAATGACCTTATTTTGTGTTAACCAATCTTGTGAAATTGGGCCGAGTAAACCTAATGGTGTCATCGTTTGTTTTGCGTAGAAAATATAGTCGATGATGCCTTTAAAGTCGAACCTTTATACAGACAAAGAAAATAATAGAATTCGATTCAAAATTTACATAAAAAATGAGTTAATTACGTGTAATTGGTGAATGGCATGATTTCGTCATTATAAGCAGATGCAAGTTTAAAGGAATGTGTAAATTCATTTGGTTTATCACAGCTCAATATCTTCTCCAAGCATGGTTTATAACTGAAATCTTTAAAATCTTTATGATCTTGTGAAACACGCCCAGTACTGAGGAATTCAATAACACCAGAATCAGGTAATGAATTAAAATCACCACATAACACTAATTGTATACTATTTGGGTCAACATTAATGTTCTCTGATGTTTTCAATGTTTGTGCTGATTTATCTAATATTGCCTTCAACTCAGTACTTAACATCATTGTTTGGATTAGTTTCACATCGCAAAATTCGGGATCCCAATGTATATGTGCTGTACACACTAAAACAGGTTGTTGGATATATGGCGCATCTGCAGGTGCTACAATACAAAAAACGAATTAATCTAAGAATCGAGTAATTATAGAAATTATTACTATTCTCCCAAGCGGCTGATGTAGTTTGTAATAATGCAGCCAATCCGATATTATCCTTCGGCATCACTCGATTCAACATATGATCTAAACCGTCCGCATTGGCCATTGCCAATTGATTAAATTCGACTAAATGTTCCTTAATTAACGTAAACCTACAAAAACAATAATTATAACAAATTAAGTCATAATTATTTTGAAATCGAATTACTTTGAGGTACGGTAGAATATAGCACACCCATCTACATATTTCCGTTCACTTTCAGCCATATGTTTGGCCCTTGATTTCGGTGAATAAATCCCTAAATAACCGTCTTGTTTCAATTCAGGTAGAAAAAAATTGTAAAACTGTTCCATTTCAACTTCTTGTAAATTAATAATATCGGCACCATAATGTCGTATCTCTTCTAATATACCTTTCTTACGATAATCCCAACTTAATGCCCAACTTGGACAATAACTATACATTTGTCGTGTTGCATATTTATCACATAACACATTATAACACATCACAGTGAAAATACATGTCGGTCGATTTGTTGATGGTTTCGCTAATGGTATCCAGGGTCGGGGCGGTGGTGTTGGAGTTGTTACTATTAAATAAAAACAACAATTTGCATAATATTAATATTCTATACCCGGGTTGTGGTCGTATATTTAACAAATAAGTGACAGCATTATAACAATATATAATTCTTTTATTTTATTTTTAGATTAAAAGAAACCACACAATTGCACCGGAATATTAACGAATATGGGTTTCACATTACTAACAAGACTTAAAATCGAACAAAGGATAATCCAAACGGTAATTTGACTTAAATCGAATTATTGCAGTATCGAATTTATCATAAATGTTGTGCCCTTGCGTTGGTGTCGTTTCTACCTACTTATTCAAAGCATAATTTTGTACATTTTTTTCTGTTTAGTATACAACTTATCAGACTTGCATTAAGATCGACTATTATATGCAGATGAGAATAAGGGGATGACTGTGCACAATACAACAATAACGCTAGTATTTTTCCTATTGCTGTAAAAAAATAATAACATTTTGGAAAATTTCTACAACAATCTTATGTATTGTTAACACAGATTTTTTTGTGAAAGAAGATATGAGTCATAATAATTAACTACCAACTTTCTAATTTCTGTAAGATAATTAGCTATTGTGTTTCAATAGTGCGTGTGTAGCAATTTGATATCAATTCACATCTTATAAATAATAATGATAATTATTTTGTAAATATTGCTAAAACGAATCGAAAACTCGATAATAAGTGAAAGAAACTTTCTCTTCAAAGATGCCAACGGAGCGTAACAATACTTTATTTGAAATAAATTAGAGGGATTGTAAATTCCCAACTTGTATTATTCTATAAATCAGGTTGATATATAATTGTTAATTATTTAAATAATTGACCTTGATACTAGATAGTTTCACCTCGATATTATAATAAACTAAATACGGAAGTAATTCCAATTACACCTTATATAGACTAACTTTTAGTGTTTATCAATTTGTTTATTTCTCGTAAATATTAATTTTTTATGTGTATACGCGAAAATCGAGGCTTTTCCGGGTAGTTTTTCACAAAAGAAAAATCGTTAAAGAATTCGTTAACAGGTTATAAGATTTTATTGAGAACGAGACATCCATACACGAGGTCAACTACATTCTATTAATCTTTTTTTAATTTATAATAAAATGTGAATGTTCTTAATACATTTTTTTTTTCTATATAAAAGCTGGAATAATGTGAATTAGATTCTAATAGTTAACACGGTTTTTTTGTATGTAGAATTATAAGAATTGCAAAATAACAGAAAAACTATAAATTCCCAACATATAGCAATACTTAATGATAGACTTGGTGTTTTGTTTAATAATCATCGATTACAATACAATACGTTTTGCGGGCTTTTTCCTCAAAAATTTGTAGAATAATCGATTTTTTAAAAAATAGTAACAACCTATAAGGTAGTAATGAATAAAAGAACACATCCGGCCTGACAAAGCTTTGAATAAACGATTAATGATGATCAATGTACCATGTACCACACCTAAATTCTAGTCTATTGTAAGCAAAATTGTATTGTTTACAACAAATTTAAGAACAGATGAATTATTGTTATTATTCGTACTAGTATCATTATTATTAAAATTATAGTCGAGGACATTTAGAGTTTCTTACTTTCTAACATACATGTGTATTTAGTGCGGTTGATTGAACACATACAGGTTGTTTTATAATCTTTAATACGGCGAAGAAAAAAACATTCAATTTCCTAAGCCTTATAAACTATTTTATGCTACCTCCTCCTCAACGTTGTATTACAACATTATACAGATTTGGCATTTTATCGAGGTTTTGTAAGGAAAAAAGTCACGATTGACGAACGGTCACTTTAAGAGAAATTGTCGATGCCATTTTAGCCGTATTGGGACTCAATCTCTCCAAAATGAGCCACGATAATGTAATTTCGAGTTTCGTCAAAAAGAACTGCATCCCATTTCTGTCTTTAACACATCGTTTACGTTTTTTTATTCCAAAAAAAAGGATCCTCAGCTTTACCTTAGTCAATGTTATTTTGCTTAAAGATAAAATTCAATTTAATATAGAGAAATTATATTTTAACATATAAAAATGAAGCAAGTTTTGATAAAATTAGAAGGAAATCGAAAAATAAAGAAGAAGCATCTGTTGTTTGTGTCTAGCGTATGAAGGAATTTTTTGGTACAAAACTGTGACACACGGCTGCTTCCACATGTTAGAGAGGAATAGTCTTTGCCACGTAAAGTAGTTCTATTTTAATCTCAGAAGAACGTTTTTGGCCATCCTGTCGTGTTGGCAGAACGATTTATTGACGCTTTTGTATTAAAAAACAAACACTTTTTTTGATTTGAAATTAGAAATCAGAATCAAACACAATTAAAGGATGATCTAAAAAACCAAAGGCGAACAAAGGAGGCCACAAACCGAATTCCAAAGGAATAGCATTAATACCTTGGCCTACACGCTATCTGCCGATCGCGCGAGCCATAGTAAACAAAAAACTGGCGCAAGATGTATACTACTTATGACATGTATATTTCGGCACTACAAAAGGAATTGTGAAATAATAAACGAGTCAGACTCGTAGTTTTCGCTTATGGCACAAATTCTTTACCACGAGTCAGACTCGTGGTTTTCGATTCTAACACAAATACCTTATTACGAGTCTCACTCGTGGTTATAAGCAAAGGGGTTTAAGATTCTGACACAAAACGAGAGAAATCATACACTGGAAAGCAGAGTGAACTGACCATAAGAATGATGGAGCAATCCGCCGATGGGTGGCTGTTCTTGCAGTAACCATTCTATTTTTTTAAAGTCTATTATTAATGCAGGGGCCCTGGTCGCGTTGCCATCGCCAGTCCGCCTCTGCTGGAAAGTATTATAAACCTTGGTTCATCTTACTTTGTTGAATGACAATTTAAGGTCGATTGTTACTCTATATTAAATAAAACAGAACCAACCTTGTAGCAAAGTAAAATGATTTTAATCTTCAAGGAGTACAAGAGTGAAGAATTAGCTCAACTATCTGCTTCAAGCGTATCCTTCGTTTTATGTGACTCTTGTGGAAATATACATTTGTATACAGTTTCGGTATCCAATGTAAGCAAATAACAACAACGAACCTCATTAATTATAACAAATAAAGATAATGATTTGTGGTATAAACAGAAACTATTATCCTAAAGGATTTATTGCCCCGTTTGTGCTCATTCTCAAATCAAAAAAAGAAGAAAGTTGTATGGGAAGTATGTTGTATGAAATACCAGACAATTTTCTAACTAATACAATTATATTCTAAGCTCCTTGTACCAAAACTGTGTACTTATTACAAGGCCTCTTTTGAGCTGATTTTATCGGAGACAATGCTCACCTCTCAAGTGTGCAATTGACAACTTCCCGTACTAGTTGCACAATGTACTATTTCTTAACGGTTATATATTCGCTACATTTTTTTGTGAAATATGAATGCCCGAATTGACGCTACTTCTTCAGGCAACGGCTTTCCTTGTTAATCATGAAATTACACAACTTTCTTAACATAATCGAAAACTGTTTGCATATGATGGATCAATATCATGCCACAATCACTACTGAATGCGTTCAAAAAGTTATCTCAAGCATGCCTAGCAGATCCAGTTTTAATGGAGTCTAAAGGCAGAAACATTAAGTATTAAGTAATATTTAAGTCATAAGACTATTTATTTGTTTTGTTCAATTTGTTGTAGTCTTAATGGACATATCCCTTTACCTTACTACCGACAATGGATTTAGATCTGAAGTAAAATGGAGTTCTTTAAAAATAGAAGCAAAATTATCGATTTAATCATAATAAATGCAAAAGATTACTCATCATGTCAACTACAATTCATTTGAAATCAGAATAATAGAAATTCCCACATGTGCGTTTTCTTTTGTCCACTATTATGTAGACCGAGCAATATTAGAAACTTGGATGAAATAGCCCATCTGTATACATATATAAACGTTGATAACTCGAGGGCTGAAAATTAAAATAGATAAGAAGATAATTTCAAAAAGGTTAGAATAATAGCGGAACGGAATGTTGGAAACTCTTATATTAATGTATGTAAAATCATAATAATGAGTGAATAAATTTTTGAAAACCTTATTAGAATGTCTGCTCTATTTTCATATATTTTGTATTCTATTATAATTCAACAAAAATGTATTCAAGAATAATTGTTAAATGGATGACAACAATGGAAAATAAATGCAAAAAAATTCAAGGCTAAAATTCAAATAATATGCTACAATGAGACAAATAATAAACAGGTGAGCACAACTAGTAGATAAAAAAAAGCAAAAACACGACTAATATTTGATTATGTTTTTATAACAAACAAATAAAACAATAACATTGTATTAATTGTATAAACTGTCATAATTATTATTTATAACTATAAACTTTGTACTTAAATAATGTTTTTTAATTAATAGAAACGACGAAAAAAATCCATTTTTAATTCCATATCTACATCAAAACTAGAAATAGAGCTACGACCAGTTTCTTTTGTACTTTCCCAACATTAAGTTGAATGATGTTTATAAAAAAAATTCCATGTTTTTATTTGTAAAATAAACAATTTTACTTTCTTTTATGTTGTCTTCGTTATTAAATTAAAACAAGTTATAGGGTGGGAATATTGATTGGAGCCTTTTCAACTTTGCAAAGAAAAAATTCTTATATTATTATTAATAATAATGAATTTCATTTTCATATCTGATCATTATCAACATCAGTCGATTAAAATGATTATTAATTCCATCTCATGTATGTTGGAGTGGAGAAAAATCAGATTTCTTTTTCTCTTTTCGTTTAGAAATGACTAGAATATTCAATTGATGAGATTATTAAATTGAAGAGAGACGATGAATATTAAAAATAATGATAGTATTCTAAGAGAGGGTTGATTAAACGAACAATTGAAATTAACAATTTAATTAATAGTAATCAATGCTGTATAGAATACGAAATTAGCAAGTATAATATATACGTTTATCGGTATGTTGAGAAATGGTAAAAATAGAGAAAGCAAAAAATTTTATCTTTTATAAGCTTTTTTTGGGTTCTTGTCGTCAATTCAAACCGGTTGAATTGAATTTAATTTTAAGGAAAAAATACGTAGAAATATGGATAAAATTAGCATAAATCGTCGACTAAACTTTGACAAAATCTAAAGGTTATTTTAAGTAATATGCATGACCTCTTACTTGCAATTTTGCAAATAAATGTAAGTGTAACGGTTACAAAAGATGTTTAACGAGATTCGATTTTATAGCGTATTTTGCACTTTTTGGTGATTTCTACTGCATCTATTACGACACTGTTTAATGATTCGGAATCCTTACAACAGTTAAGCAGTTGATAATTAGACATGTTTTCTTATTCTGTCGATGTAATTTAACGTATGCTTAAGTTTTTGTGTATAGTAGACCAAATTCTATATCGATTTTATGGTCTTATGATCTGATGTCGTTAGATTTATTGCAAATTTTAACAATAAATATTAAAATGGTAGCACATCTGTTAGTAATGAATTATTTATGGGAAACAATAAAGCCATTGTCATAAAAAATCGATACACAATTTGATCTACTATTAATATTAATTGTGGAGCAAAAGCGTTTTCTTCGACTTATATTGATTTAAATTCTAAGTTAATGTCCAAAACAGTATTTTCTCACCTGGGGACCTGAGTTGGTTTTAATGCGGCTCAAGAGCACAAAAGTAGAAATTAATAATTTCTTTTTTGATAACTGCTGAATACTGTGCCGAATGGGACCCTTTTTAAACGTTCAATATTCAAAAATTAGACATGTAATGTCCAGATTTCCCTTTGACCAGCAAAATTCTCATGTAGCAATTTGTAAATACGAAAAAATAATTACATAGTCAAAAAAAAAGCCAAAAGATTGCATGCATTTAAGAATCTTCGTGTGTCAGTGAGAATCACTATAAGGTAATATAATTTTTTTGCCCATCAAAGGATCTTGGATGGACACTGCTGATCTAGTCGAAAAAGCCCTAATAATTGGGTTTAAAACTGTACTTATAAACAATTAGTAAGAATCCTTTCGCTCAACAAGCTCCTGTGAGCAAAATTTGTGATTTGTTGACCCCTGTTGTAAAAGACAACGTAAAACCAATAAGTCATAGAAACGAAATTCGGAAAACTCTTCGCCTCTAGAGGCTTCTACAGACTTAATACTACAAGGATTCCTGCCCAAATAAATTCTGATTACAAAATGGTGGATACCTTATTTATTTTTCTAATTTAGATGTTTTCCAAAATGGACAATTTAACGATCAAAGTGTACCTTGCAAATCCAATAAATATAACATATGAAATAATTTTATAAATAACATAATTATATATTTATCAGTACTACTTAGTAAGCCTCTGTTTGACTCATTTCTTATAAACTTCACGATTATAACCCTTTCATCAGTGACTGATCTTCGAATCATTTTTAGAAAGATTTTGGGCATCATTCCAAATGTGTGTTGTTTTTTTAAATATAAAACATTTGCGATTTTTCCACTAAAGCTACATATCAATATTGCGGTACTTTTCACATAACAATAGGACTTGTACAACACTACTAAACCTAGTTAACGAAACGGTTCTTCTTATCAACAAAAAAACATAACTAAATTACAATTATCGTCGTGCTGGGATCATCTCTATCCTAATAACACAGATCTTCACAAACTTGGAACAAAACGAAAAAATACCGTAAATAATAATCGTAAAAAAAAACATTAAAGGAAAAAATTTGACAATCAAAACTACGTTTATTTTTAATCTCAAGAAAAAAATATATATACACAATAGGGTACAAATAAATATAGACTTTCTATTAATTTTTTTCTAAGAAAAAAACCATAAGAAAGTATTTAATGATTAAATTCTTAATTAAAAACAAATGAACGAATATGTTAAATAATATCCGGAAAGTTTCCAAATATTTTAAAAGAAAGAAATTCAATAGAAATAATCGAAAGAGAAAAAGAGACAGAAAGAGTGAAAGGTTTGTAACTAATTTATCAGATGATTTCAAGTAATTTTCAAAGAAAATTGACCTAAAACTTATATCACCCGATAAATTAATAACGAAAAGAGATCATTAATTAATCTCATATTAAATTCGAGATCAAATAGTAATAAAATAATAAATAAATAGAAGATTATAATAATTATAATAATAATAGTAATAGTTGTGTTGGTTTTGAGAAACAAATATTTACACCCGTCAATTTGCAATTGCTTCAATTTGTTTAATTTTATTATTATCACATAATTTATCAATTTGATCATCACTTTTAACAACACTATTATTATAATTATCCTCAATTATTGTTGTTGTTGGTGTTGAGAAAAATTTAATTTCTAAATCTCTATGTCCATTTAATGATGTAACAATCTCGGTTGAAACTTCCAAATCACCGCGTCGTCTTATTAATGGACTATCCTTAATTTTTCCATCATTATCTTTATTATTAACATGATCATTTAATGAAACTGATGATAATCGGTGTAATAATAAACAATTATCTTCGACATTTGTTGATTTTATTATTGGATAATGTTGTTGTTGTTGTGGTTGTTGCCGTTGTTGGAATTTTTCTAAATTTGTTAATAGACTAATTGGTGTTGTTAAATATGGTGAATAATGATTCCTATCAATATCCCAGATTTGTCCAGATGGATCACAATAACGACACTGACATATCATTGTTGATTGATTACCATTAATATCAACATTATTTTTATCGTTATTATCATCATCATTAATATCTTCAACATCTTCAAATCTATGATGTAATTGTGGTGTTTCGATTATATCAAATATTGAATTATGATAATATTTATCATTATTTTTATTAATTAATGGCAATTTATCAGGAACTAAATTAAAAGATTGTTGTACAGTTGTTGTTGTTATTGTTGTTGTTTGTAATTTATTATTAAATGTAAATGGTATAAATTGATTAATTGGTGATAAATTATTTGTTATTGTTTCAATTTCTGGACTAGTACTATCTGTTGAAAATCCGTCTTGTAATGGTTGATTTAAATGTGGCAATGGTGGTTTACGGTCTTTTTTCCTACGTTTTCTCGGCTTTATTATACGTGGTAAACAATTATCAGAATTTGTTGATCCTGAGCTTTCATCACTTGTCACACTAACTGTATCTACTATCGCACTACTTTCACCATTTTTCACCTTATTATTATTATTATTACTACTATTATTATTATTAATTTTACAATTTTCACTTAACTTAAAATTATTATTATTATTATTATTATTATTATTGTGATTGAATGTCGCAGTTTTCCTTCGATTATTACTATTATTAAATGTTTTCGTAACAATTAATGGTGCTCCTTGTGTATGGACGGCCAAACGGCTTAATGGATTCGTTTGATGATTACGTTGATCATGTTCTGGCCGTTTACCGCAACGTTGATGATTTTTGAATGAAATTAAGGGCATACCACCCGCCCACCGTTGAACACGGTATCTACCATCGAAATTCGTATAATTTCCGGTATAGATATCTCGTCCATAATGATATAAATCTCTTGAATTACTACTACTACTATTATTATTATTACTATTATTGTTATTACAATTATTATTATTATTAAAATTTGGTGATTTTGTTCGATTTTGTGATGATATTAAACAAGCACCAATATATTTTTCAATTTCTAAATTACCAGCAGAAGCTGGGCTCATTGCAAAATTAATAATTCACATAAAACTTCCGATTTTAATTGAATAATTACACACATACACATATAGATATATAAAAATTTATCCGATGTTGTCTATCACTAATACTATAACTGACTATACTGACAAAATGAAGCTCTACGACAACAACAACAAAAATCCCACCACTCACTTCACTCACTCAACTCATTCTACAGTACTAACCTACTTTTATATAAGACTAGTTGATGTAAAGTCTACACTACTATAACACTATGATTATGTCTTGGACAAAGAGATTACCATTAATATTTAAAAATAAAACGATCCACCTACACAACTAGGTCATCATATGAAACGATTGTAGAACGTCTGGTTTTTGTTTTTTAGAACAACTTTGATATAACAAGAGTATTTGTGGTACCAATAACAGGAAAACGTCTTCAAGATGATGTGAAGATGATGGCACCGACCGGTAACCCCGATATTTGACCTTATTCATTTCTAGGACATAGACACAGGTCAATTCTGACACCTTCTACGTTAAAAAAAAATATATTGTTCGATTTAGATTACCAATAGAGATCAAACGAGATTGTTAAAGAGAAATACAATTAGAAAAACGACATAATTATTAAAGATGACGATGCTGATGATAATGACGATGATCACAGTAAGAAGCGAAGTGGAACTGTTGTGTCAGTAAACTATATAAAGTAGCTCGTCTGTATTGTGTATATAAAATTGAGGTTTCCAGTATAACTGCTCCTCTCCCACTGACTTGTTTGTTCACGGCAATCATTTCCACTGATTTATTAGCAATGGTAAATTAAACAATGCTTATTAACAAATAACAATTTTTATTTGAGAAATTTCAACTATTATTAAACGTACTATATTAAATAGAGAACAGATTTAGCGAAAATTTTCGTTGTTATCGCTAAAAATCATCATCTTTAACCTGTGATGTTTCGTGAGAGAATATCGAAGCTAATTCGTGTTACGAGGTTATATTTAATGAATAATTATACATACATATAACGAAACACAGATGAATAAAGAGAGAAAGAGAGATACCTATAACTGTCTAAATTGTTCTCTTATTGTAACAAATTCGAAAGAGATTAATTAACAAGACCAATTATGGTACTCAAGAACAACACATAAAAAGAGTTGATTGGTAGCTTAAACCTTGACAACCCGGCTAACCCTACAAAGAAATCGTCTATCTACCGGCCACTGGTGTTCTTCATTTTGATTAAAACCTATACGATCTTATCTTTTATCATTATACCTATCTATATTTTCCCAGGGATACGTAGGAGTATACTGGGTGTTTTTTCTAAATAGGGACAGCTGCGGATCTCCCAGTAGCCGTCATATAAGAGAAATAAAAGTCCAAGAAGGACCCCCTCCTTCTTATATCGTCAGATGTACACGTTCTTGGGACTTTTATTTCTCTTAGTTGATGGCTATTGGGAGATCCGCAGCTGTCCCTATTTAGAAAAAACACGCTGTATACACAAAAAATAATAATCTCAAACATCTTACTATTAAAAAACAAACAGAAAAAAACACATTTTGAAGATATCAATCTTATTAGATTTCCAACAATTTCATTCACGTAAACAATTCTTATGAATTATTATTTTGATTATTTTTATATTTTTTTTATTATTATTATTACTTAAAATTTAAGTTCATCAAATGGTGGAAACACAACAAAAAGCAACCTAATAAAATCTTAAAACGTGACATGTTACTTTTTTCTGTCATGGTCATGGGAATTTTATGAAATCTCTTCCTTTTTATTTTTCTATGTATGTTTCCTTTCTAATCTCAGATTATAATAAAGAATGGAAATTACAAAATTTCATCTCTCAATTATGGTAGAAAAATTAGAGAGAAAAAAAGAAATACCTACCATGTATGTGTAGGTGTATGTTGTATAGTGCTCCAAACCAAATAGCATTATTATGAGTCAGATTTTTAAAGCATAATATTCCACAATATTAGATGAACACTAGGAATTTAGTTTGAACAACTTTACTAATCTTTGAGAACCTTCACAAATACTTTTTTTCAATACGCGCTGTTAAAGTCCTACTTTATCGACTAAAAACTCGATGGTAAAGTAGCCCTTTACGCACCTCAACGGTAAAGTGTTTATTTTACTATCGAGCAACTCCAGAGCAACCAACAGCAAATAAACAAAAATACAATAGCAACCAACCACCTTTGACAACGGTATGAATAATTAATGTCATAACTTATTAGAAAATTAAAAATAATCAATAAATTAAAAAGAGTTTTAAGGGCAAGTACTAAAAAAAATCTTGTACTGCTATAATAACTGTTAATAGACAACTGAAGATATTGTATTATATTAATTTATTGGACTGACCTGGCTTGCTGTGATATTTTCATGTATTTTACTAGCTATTTTGAATGTGCTTCTGTTAGTATTACAAACTTACAGAAATTGGGGAGACATTTTCTAAATCCTCAAATGCTGTCTTTAAGCTAATTTTTAATTTTATGTTTACAATTAACTGCCAAAATTAGTTATTTTTTTCTAAGAATTGAACAGTTAAATAATAGCATATTTTATTATGCCATGATCAATTGCAAATCTAAATCTAGGTTGAAAATTGAAAAAAGTGCATTCTTTATGAGTCAGTCTATATTATCCAAATATTTTTTCAAGAAATTCTCTCATAATGCGTAAAAAAAACATTGGAGACAGCAAGTTTTACCACACATGGGTGGTTTTTCCGTTAAACGCTTTCACCCATTTGGAAGTAGTTTATTCAGAAATAGTTGCAGATATGTAATTTATAAAAGTACATAAATACATTCGGCATATCAAGATAAAATCGCTGCTATTCGCATTTGGGCTTACTGAGACGCTAAAATGAATCTCAACCGCCCCTATTTAATGCATAGTTAGGCGCAGGAAAGAAATTATTAAATACTATAATATTTGTTATTTAGCCCGTCTTTTAGGTCACCGTTTTCACTATAACATAATCTGTATATTTATAAATAATTGGACTGTAGTTGATTTCTTTTAATTAAGATAATTCCTATTATAATTGTCTCCTCTCAGAACACAATTGACTGATTACTAGTCTGGCCACTCTATCACGTTAAAAATATTGTTCTATTGGCCACCAGATTATGACCTATGAACTCATAATTGAAAAATCCAACAACAGTTCAACATTAATTATTTGTACAAGATCATTAAATCAACAATTCACTATTTGGTTTGAGGGACTATAAATGTATAAAGTAAATTGTTTTTACCTATATTAGATGCAACCTTTCACCTTTTAGATTATTAATCTGTTCAAAAATTTTAAATTACAATAGAGAAAACTAGATTTTTTCCACATTCAAACAAAGGGAAATTGATGGTGTAACTGAAAATGTTAAAAGCGTGACCAATAACAAAAGTATTTCCATAAAAAATTACAACATTGCAAAATGCTATTGATATTATAAATTGAAGAGAAAAAAATTATACAATTGTAGAGATGTAATGTAACATTTTTTTAACTTCTAATAAATTTTTAGTTTGAATTTATGAAAGCCTTTTTTTCTTTATTATTATTATTATTATTAAAGCATTACCGAAACCAACGTACTCGATTTCACTTAAAGTATTCCAAGTGTGATAACCCACTTACCAACCAACGTCTATCTATTTTCTATATCTGATACTTCCTACTAGTGACTTGTTGAAGTTATTTTTTTTTTCAGAAAAAATCAGCCGAAAAAATACAATTAAATGCATTCGATAAAACCTTGAATTCGAGGGCAAATTTACGTTTTTCTTGTCGAAACGAAAACAGGTGATCTTAATAAGGAAACAACCTCTATTGTTAATGGGTCAATCAAAATCAATAAATAAAAGAAAAACCATGAAAATAAATGAATCATTTTCAATAATGTTGAAGAACAGACCAAAAAAAAAAACAGAACAAATCTATGAATAATTAAACAACAATAAAAATAAAGAATATGCAGTTTTCAAAAATAATTGACTTGAAATTACCGTTTCAAAAAGACCCACATAAAACAGAAACGAATTGATCCGTTATATTGACGCCCTATGTCATATACCATAAAACAAATCAACATAAAATCAATTGTAACCGAATTATTTTCACTTAAATCAAATCGAATACTTTCTATTCAGTATATACGGTATTTACAGTTTATTCATCCAAAAAAAAATCGGTGAGAAATTGTTAAGAGAAAGTTTCTATAATTGCCATCAATTAAACGTATTTATTTTTTAATAGAAATTACGTCTAATAACAACGAAAATATTACGGCAATTATCGCAAAATTTGTGAACAAGGAATAAAAAAATTAAGCATAAATAACTGAGAAAAAAACGTGAAACTGTTTATTTCGTTAGAATGATACCTTATTAACATAAACGATCTTCAAAGTATTATTATTAAGTGTACGTTATACGCTAATAAACGTAAAACTGTATATTTTCATAGAAACAAATTTATCATATCACAATAACAGTAACAATTAGCTGTGCCATGTATAAACTTTAACGGGGTATTTTTTTTATTATAATTGCTATTATTACATTAAATTCGTGAAGAAAAAATATGCAATTATAGTATTAATTTGATTAAAACAACTAACAGTTTCAATCAATATAAGAACAGTAGTATTGAATAGAGGTTACCCGCTAATTAACAGTTTTACTGTAATTTCTAACAAACCAACAATCTTAAATGACATTTGATTTAAACGAAGCAAAAATATTGAAATAATATTGGGAAACTTCCTTGCATTTCTTATTATTATTATCATCATTACTATCAGAAAAACACAGATAGTATTATGTCGATTACTAAACAATCGAAGGAAACAAATAATTTAAAAAAAACTTTCATCAATTCAATAATTTTAAATTCTCATATTTAAACTAGATTTTCAATACAAAAAAAATGATGCCATTAGAACCAAATTTAAAGCAGATGAAAAAATGATGAGAACTAATTAATGAATAAATAACTGGTTATGTTGAGATTAAGAAAGAGAAGAAAAAATGGAGTACTAATAAAAAAAAATTAAATAAAATGAACGTGCTGAGAAATACAATTTGCATCCGTTAAAATGATTTGTCAAAAATGTATGTCACGGTACTAATTTTGAAATATTTTTTTTTAAATGAAAAAAAAACGTGATCTTTTGGCATGTTCAACACTGTAAAAAGAAAGTTTTCACTTAATTACCATAAATAAGGAAATTATGGATTAATTATTCTATTTAAATGGTGTATAAACCGTTATAATTAAATCTCTACAATTTATTGTAGAGCGGTTTCTCATATAACAAGCTCCCTTTTTATAATCAATCCAATGTAATAAATAGATAAATAATCATGCATAACGAATCAGGTTCCAAATTTTTGAAGTGAAACAGCTTTCAAATTGAAAGAATCATACTGTATCTACCAATAGATCAGAAGTGTACAGTCTTTTGGGCTTATTGTTAGTGGGTCGCAATAGCGGAACAAAAAAATTTACTGACATGATAATTGAGTATGATTTGGCGTTACTGAAGATCGACACTCGTCAGAAATTGAGAAAATTAGCACCACATTTAAATCAACCAATATACTACAATCTGCGGACTTTAAGTTAGAACCGTATGTTGTAGAATAATATAAGATATCTACCAAATTGAAAGAGATTTTGACACCTGACCCCCTCCTGGTTTATTGGTCGTTGTAATTTATAAAGACCTTGTGTGAGATCTAAAGAGGCATCCACAAGAGCTACAGTTCGTTAGTAAATTAAAAACAATACATATTAAACGTTTATCCATAATAATATATAATTCCGTGACCAAAAGGACATGAAATGAAAGAAAATGTTACATTATCATTGCACAGACGTAAGGGTTGTATCTCCCATAGTCCAAGACTATTACTTAAAAACACAATCTGTTGTATGATTTTTCAATTAGTCCTAAGTGTATTGGAAAAAGTATGTAAACTACAGACCCTTATATTTTTTATATTACATAAAAGAAAAGAAAACCGTTAAATGTTTTGAATAAGATTAGCACTTTTTAAATTTTTGTAGGCAGATCTGCCAACAAATTTAAATAAAAAAAAAATAAAAACAATAATTACATTCGGTAGAAAAATTAGTGGAGAAAATGTTCCGAAAAGATAAAGACGCTTTATTATAT
>JAEDXX010000493.1:0-38920 GCA_021725515.1 Epicauta chinensis
GGGATGTTGCCTGTCGCTAACCCTTTATTAAAATATATGGGTCATTCCACCAAATAAAATCATTTTTACGGGGCGACCCCCGCCGATTTTTTTCAAATTTTGTGGAGGTGTTCTCTACTTTGACAAAAAAATTCCCTGAAAGTTTGAGTTCTTAATATGCGGCCGTTTCGAAGTTATGAATTTTTGAACTTTTGAAGAAACAAAAATTTCAAATTTTTCATCAATTTTTTTGAGGCAAAAAACCTTTTTTTCAAAATTGGTAAAATGTAGCTTTTTGTAGGAAAAATTCTCAGCTTTTTAATGGGAATATTCATTTTTTCATACATGCAACGGAAGACCCTTTAAAATTCAATCAAAGTGAAAAAAGCGATTTTTTTCACAGTGCGGCGCTTGGTACATCAAATTTGACCGGTTTTTCTGAAAGCTGAGAGTTTTTTCCACAAAATATGTCATTTTCGCGATGTGCATATTTTTTGTTTTCTTACAATTAAATAAAATGTAAAATCTCGACAATTAAAAATAGTATATTAAAGAACAAGTGTCAGAAGTCGCCTATTATTGCACGAGTCCAAGTTTAGAAAACGAGCGGCGGAGACGCGAGTTTTCTAAAGGACGAGTGCAATATACGACTTCTGACACGAGTTCTTTATACTATTTTTTCTATTTTGCCTGTTTTGTGTCCTTTTTTACAAAAAAATTGCGAGATTTAATATTTAGGGAAATTGGTGGGAGTTGGTGTTACTAAAAAAAAAACAATTGAACATTCAGCTAGGAAACTTCGATTGTTTTATTTTTCACTCTTAGTCAATTGTTTTTTTCGCCAAATTGCTTATTTAACAATGAGTGAAGAATTTTCATGTACTCCACCTGAAATAAGGGAAATTGCTGAAAGTGTAGGAAGCAATTTACTACCCGATAAATCCAAAGATCAGTACGAAAAACGGTATATTAAGTATCTTGTTTTTATGATTTTTGACAGTTGTCAAAATCAATGAAAATGTTACCAATCTAGTGGAAAAAAAAATTCCTACTATTTTACTTTTCAGCACTAGTTACGAAATGTGCACATTTCGATACAGTAGCGAGTTTAATAATAGCGCTATTATTGACGCAAAATAGAAAATAGTAGATTATGTTATTAGGCGTAAAACTGGAACTTTGTGTGCTGAAGCTGACTGTTGTCTGCCGAACGCTAGTGAGGCAGACATGTCAGCTGAAGCCATAGATATCTATAATACTCTAGATACAGCATTTAGGTAGTGGGGGTGAAGTCAACTTCATTGACAAGCATATGTCAAAGAGGACCTAGTTAACCTAACTTTCGGTTTGTTTGTTTATGTATGTTTGTGTATTTTTAGTGATGTTTGAACTATGAATTAAACTGGTGATATTGATATTGTGTAAATTTGTGACTTTGGACGAGCTTTTTGATTTTTGAATTTATTTTTATTTTGTTTTGTATTTTTTAATTATTTTCTGTACTTTAGTGAATCATGCCAAAGTGTTACATTAAAGCTTGTAAAAAGGCCGACTTTTCTAAGCCAAATGTAACCTTTCATAGGTAATAGATAAAATATTCTGCCACTCAGTATCTAATACAGTTCATGATTTCAATATATTTGAAAACAAGGTTGCATCATGTAAACCGAAAATTTATTTTGCAGCTTAAAGGACAAAACGTGCGACAAAAACTCAATAAAATTATTCTTTTTAAGCATCAATAAATAAATTTAATAAATTCAATCATTATTTTATCTTTACCCTTTTACTAAAATATGCGCGTATTTTAAATTGCGCGCTTAATAAGGACTCACCAGTATGGCGGCGATGATTTCAGTTTTTTTACCACCTCCACTGACTATTTAGTATCTAGTGTATTATAGATATCTATGGCTGAAGCACACAAAGACAGTTTTGCGCCGAATGACATCTTCAAACGTCTTAATTTAACATTCTTTTATATTGAAAAGTTTTTAAAAATTAAAATTTTAACTGATCGCAATATCTTGGCAGTACTGCTTCCATGGCGATGCAAAAAACAAGTGTCAAATAACGAAAAAAATTAAACGCCAGTGACAGATTTTGTCATTTTGTCTGCCTAAGCTTATAAAAAAGAAAAAAGCGCCTAGGCACACAAAATGCTATTTTTACCTTGTCATTTGAGTCACAAAAACTGTCACTTTTGTGACGTTTGAAGATAATAGTAGATTATGTTATTAGGCGTAAAACTGGAACTTTGTGTGCTGAAGCTGACTGTTGTCTGCCGAACGCTAGTGAGGCAGACATGTCAGCTGAAGCACACAAAGACAGTTTTGCGCCGAATAACATATACTAGTTTATCTTCAAACGTCTTAATTTAACATTTTTTAATATTGAAAAGTTTTTAAAAATTAAAATTTTAACTGATCGCAATATCTTGGCAGTACTGCTTCCATGGCGATGCAAAAAACAAATGTCAAATAACGAAAAAAATTAAACGCCAGTGACAGATTTTGTCATTTTGTCTGCCTAAGCTTATAAAAAAAGAAAAAAGCGCCTAGGCACACAAAATGCTATTTTTACCTTGTCATTTGAGTCACAAAAACTGTCACTTTTGTGACGTTTGAAGATAAACGTATATTTTTAAACTTTTTTCAGATATTGGCGCGGTTACTATAGCAACCGCGAAAAATACTGCAATCGGGTATATTCGACAGCTCCAAACATGCACGTAAAATAACCGATTACAAACGATCGTAAAAAAATATGCATTTTTATTGTCAAGATTTTACATTTTATTTAATTGTAAAAGAACAAAAAATATGCACATCGCGAAAATGACATATTTTGTGGGAAAAACTCTCAGCTTTCAGAAAAAAATATCAAATTTGATGTACCACGCGCCGCACTGGGAGAAAAATTGCTTTTTTCACTTTGATTGGATTTTAAAGGGTCTTCCGTTGCATGTATGAAAAAATAAATATTCCCATTAAAAAGTTCAGAATTTTTCCTACAAAAAGCTACATTTTACCAATTCTGAAAAGAAGGTTTTTTACCTCAAAAAAATTGATGAAAAAGTTGAAATTTTTGTTTCTTCAAAACTTCAAAAATTCATAACTTCGAAACGGCCGCATATTAAGAACTCAAACTTTCAGGGAATTTTTTTGTCAAAGTAGAGAACACCTCCACAAAATTTGAAAAAAATCGGCGGGGGTCGCCCCGTAAAAATGATTTTATTTGGTGGAATGACCCATATATATATTCAAAAAGTCCTGAGCACCTGGATGAAAAAGTGTCATAGAATGGGAATCGAAATTGGAAACTCCCGCCTGTATACATTGCTGTTTGCCGATGACTGCTAGCAAACGATGAAGAAGACATTACATATATGACAAGAAAACTCATCGAGCAATATCAGAAATGGGGGCTGAACATCTGTATCAGGAAAACCGAACATTTGGTTATCGAAGAAAAACCGAATGATCTTCAAGTCGATGATGGAATTATAAAAAGTACTGATAGTTACAAATACCTACTTGGGAACCTATATATCATCTGAAGGTTCAATGAGAAAAGATATTCAAAACAGGATCATTCAGGGGAAAGCAGTAATTCAGAAGTTGAACTCAATTCTATGGTCCTCGAAAGTACATATGAAAACAAACAATAACAATATATGAGGCAACTAACATAGAAAATAGAAAGTCAGCTAACAATAAGAACAGTAGAAATGGACTTCATAAGCTGATCGTGTAGAGTATCTAGGTTAGACCATATCCGAAATGACGATATCAGGCGGAGGGCGCATGTAGAAGATACCATTGTGGCTCCACTGAGCTCCACTAGAAAGCCCACAGCTGATATGGCACGGCCATGTGATGCGAATGGAAAATGAAAGGTGGCCAAAAAAAATGATATTTTACATCCCAACAACCAGAAGAAAGAAAGGCAGACCAAGAATGTCGTGGAGAAGAGGGATGGAGGAAGCCATGAGGAGGAGAGAAATGAATGAAGGAGATTGGGAAAACCGTAGAGAATGGAGATTGAAGTGCGGGAAGCGGCTGCAGCCGTAGGACCCCCGCCATAAAAAAAAAATCAATTTTTGTCCAATTGGAAAACTAGAGGGAGAAACAAACATAAAACAAGCTGAAAAAATCAAGTCGTTCGGATGATCTGTTATCGAATTACAATTGCAGCAAGTTGGAAAAACGTAGTTTTGAGAAAACCGCGTCAAAAGATAAAATCATCGATTTCACGATTATAAATCGATAAATATCATACCTCGCTAATCTGCTATTCCAGGCCCATAAATAAATTGTTTCAGTATCCTAAGGTTTATCATGTCTCAAAACATGTGACAGTAAGGGAAGGCCAGGCAAAATGTGGAAGTGGGCAAGGGCGCATTAGACACTCTTAGCTAAGCAATGAGTAGATGTTCCTTCGAAGGCTGTTATTCAAAAATTATTTCAAATCCGCACTTGGAATTTTAGCATGTCATTTTTGAAGGTGTAGCCTATCGAAAAATGTAGAAACAAAAAAATCGATTTTTTTTTCAGAGTATCACACTGGTCGTCCCCCTTAACTTGGAAATTTTCAATACTAAGAAACTATCAACAATGAATGCGAGCGATAACATCAGATTGTCTAGAATTCAGTAACTTTAATTTTTTGAAGTCAGGTTTATAAGCAGTTTGGGGGCCAAAGTTGGAAAGAAGAAGGTTATTTTGACGCTTTCATACAAGCTGAAACAGCAAGAAGTCCTACTTCTGGAGGTGAAATTTGAAATATTTGCTTTTATATTCTTTATTATCACTATCACAGACGATTGTAAATATTCCATGAATGCGTCAAACTGTAAAAAATATTGATTATTGATTTCTCTAGTTGTATTGTTGAAATAAAAATGAGTTTGAATTTGAACTACTGGAGAGTCTTTTCACATTTCTACAAATTTAAATGTCGTCTGCAAACTTAGTTTTTCAAAACGTGTGCAGCAACATTTTTCAGCATCGGTTGTATTATGATCCAAATCAGTTTTTTTGTTTTCGAGAAACGAGGCAAAGATAGCATCCTGGGTTTACAACCTTCCACAACTGCGCCTTCGGACGAAGAAATTGTCTTGTCGTGAAAGCACTCCTGTTAGTTCTATATCGTCTTCAACTGGATTATTATCAAATTTTTCAGACAATTCGACTTTTGAAAATTTTCATTTATGAGAAATGATAATCCGCATATAGATCAGAACAGTCCACTGTACTTTAGAATTGATTTTTTTTTATCGTTGAGCACTTTTATAAAGAATGGCGTTTACAGAAGCGTAGCGTTCAACTTAAGGTCCTGTGGTAAGTGTTGAAATAGATCTTCTTATGCAGTCTACCTTACTTAATTATCCCGATGCTTCCACTTAATTTGACGTCTTTATTTCGGCTTTGCCTAGGACATGTCCTTATGCATAACCGCTACCTTTAAAATATTCTTAATATCTTGTTCCGAAATTTAGTTCGTTAGATAATAATTTTATTATTTAAAAAAAAAACAGGTCATGAATAAATAAAAGAGTTATACAAATTTTGCGAACCTCTAGTTAAGAAAGTTTTTTTTACTTGATACATTTATTCAGAGCCGACCCGAGCTTTCCTGGCGCTCCAGGCAAGCTAATTTCCGTTGCTCCTATGCAAAAATTAATAATGAGTGCACTGGTTTTATATATTTCGTAACCGAATTCTTCAGCGTCTTTATTAATTGCTTTCCTATTTATTAAAAAAAAATAACTAAATGTCAGGTCAAAAATAGTTACTTTTGGTAACAAAAAAAATCCAAAATAATTGTGACAATTCTCTGTTAAATTTTAAATAAATTCGTAATAAAAAAGTTTTGTGTCGCATAGAAAAGTGTCATAAGATTTCATTTTAAAAAAATTCAAAGCCATTCAGAAATCGACCTTTTCGTATGAGACTGTTGAGAAAAAAACACAGTTTGGTTCGAGTTGATAGTTGCATAACTGCAACAAAACTGAAAGAAAAACTATTAGTATTAGAAGAAACGTGACTGCTTAAAAGGCAGTGACACTTACACTGACACTAATACTAGACACAATTAAATATTAATTAACAAAAAAGAAACACAATTTTTCGAAACAGTTTAACACTTCAAAGGCTAGAACACAAATGAACAAGAACGAACAAATCAAGAAAAAGTGCTAAGTAAAAAAAGATGGAAAAATATTAAATGAAAATACGGCTACCCAAATAAAGAATACAATACAAGTGTCATTGGGGCTATGGAGGCAATTGAAAACTACAGAAAAATCTCCAAGAGTGGATTTGGAAAATTCCAGATCCTAGCCAGAGTTCAGTTCCAGGGTTGCTACTTTTTGTACTTTCAAAATGAAGGCAATTGTCTTTATCCTAAAATTTTGACTGAGAAAATTTCCCAAAAACTGAATTCCTTTCACGACCTACTAGGACTGAAGATGTAACGTAGAATTGACTCCTTTAACAATAACTTTTTTCCAAGCTGAATCATTTTGCATTTAGCAGCAGTTCCAAAGAGTTCTAACGTAGTACATCTCATTTTGAACAAATTCATCATTTGTTTTTTCGATTATATTTTTATACTCCTCTTTAAAAAAATGCTACACGTATAGGAGCCACTAAAAAGTACAACCCCTAAAATTATGCCGCTCCAAGCAACAGCCTGTTTTGCTGTGGTCTTCAGCCGGCCCTGCATATATTCTACAAAAAGAATCTGTGTTTTCCTGTAATAAAAAAATAGATACGCAATTATTTGACAAAAACTGATCCAAACTCGGTAGCTACTTAATAAAAGTGATATTAACTGATAGACAACGAAGACTACAGCGGCCACACAACAAATATGAAGTTTGCGCAGCAGTTGTTCGCATAACGAAGATGAGCGCTAATAAAATATTTTTGAAAAATTCTTGCCTTAAGCGAAGAACCTTAGTTATTACAATAAATTTGATTTTCGTTGATTAAAGATGAAATTTTGCCTTGGAAGTGAATTTTTATATTTTGTCAATTTCAATTAAGATGATCTCCGCTTCTGTGCAAGAAAGATTCAGTAATTGCACAGCTTGCCTGCATGTGATTTGATAATTATTTTAAAAATAAAACCTAATAACTTTTGTTATTTATTAAAATGATATTGCATGCACTATAAACGGTATATAAATGTTCAATAAATTAATTTCTATTGCTTGCAACACTCCCATCCAAGATAATAATTATAGACCAACTTAATAACGATTCGAGTAACGGGGGAAAAACAATTGCCTTCTGATAATATAGATTATTTATTACAAATTTTGCTCTATCCAACCGAATGGAATGGTGATATCAGTAATAATAGTAATAGTAAAAAAAAAACGATTATGTCATCTTTAAATTTATACAATTTATTTTTATTTACCATACAGACATAAAATCATAATTATAATAATAGTAATAATAATCATAATGATCATAATATTGTGCATAAATCATTTTGAACAATAAAGTAATGGGACTCATCATCATTATCAATAAATAAAAGTCTTATAAAAGTATTTAAAAAAGATAAAATAAAACCGCACATATAATTATGCATACAACAGGACCATTGTATGTAATCTCAGATTGTGTTTTTTTTTTGTTTTTAATTATGTCTATTTTCTTCTACGAGTAGCACAACTTGAATGATAATAATTATTGCATACTGACTAAAGAGGCTATCCATAATTCTCATTTATTTATTTATTTATTTTTATTATTTGTTTTAAGGTAAATGCTATGTTATATTTGCACTAACATCGAACTATTATTATGTTTTATTTTATTTTTCATTTATTCCCAAATAGTATACATTAAAATAAAGCTTTTACCTGAATTTCGAGTGATTACAATTTCTAAAAAAAAAATGCCAATTTTACATCACTTCTTTCGACTTAAATTTATAATTTCTCCAAACACTTTTTACAATAGTTTAAAGTATATAAATTTACAGAGATATGAAAAAGAACATGCCATATTCAGGGTGTTACCATACCTAGAACTAATCGAAAATGCTTAATTTTGTCCAAAATTTCAGAATTCAGTGGTCATATATATTTTCTTTTCTTTTTAAATTTATTTTTGAAAGGCACTTACTACATACATTTTATAATTTTTGAACACATTTAAGCCTAGTCGAGATAACACGAAACAAAAACACTACTACGATCAAATATTTTTGGTGAAAAAAAAAAACAATTCAACACATATTTTAGGTGTGTGGAAATTAGTAAATTTCGATAAAGGCCACTTTTGTTCGACAAAAATTTAGAAAATTATATCACGTTTCGCCTAAATTTCAATTAAACGAGCGATAGTGTGGTAGACCCTAAAATGGCAGGAAGGCATTTTATAATTTCTCATTGATGCTTTTTGCAAAATTTTTCATGTTTAATTTACTACATTTACAAGATTTCATATAAATTTTGTACATTATTTTCAATATTTCTAAACAAATCACAAAAATATGTTTCTTGTTGGCTTTGTGACTCTATAAATCTATTTATTTATTTATTTATTTTTAAATTTGAATGTTTTGTGTTTATCAACATGATGTGCTAGTTTTTATTCGATTTTTTGGGCTCTTTGCGGTGATAATGATTGAGAAATAGTCGCAATTGTGACGTTGCACTGTTTAATTATCATTTATGTACGGTTGTTCGAGTTGCACTACACTTTGTACATACACAACACCTACACTATTGTTGCTACATTTGTCATAACATATATTTATAATACATTTGGCATTGCTACAAGTCAATAAATTAGTCAGAAAAAAAAAGAAAATTGAATGGGAATCGATTTGGTTGTTGATATTGCGACAATAATTCAATTAATTTGTTTTATTCATTTATTAAATAATAATTAAAATAAATAATAATAATAATAGTAATGATCATAATAATAATAATAGTAATATTCGATTTTCATTGATAAGTTCTTATGGCCAACAAATTATTCTCGGACAAAGAAACTGTACAATTATGGTAAAATTATGCACAAAGCTAGAATAGCGCAATTAACAAAGCCTGATTAAATTACCTATACAATTGTCGTAATTACAATATTTACTTAAATAATAAATTAATAAATATAACTTAATTGGACCGAAATTGGTCGAAATACTGTTGATAATCACTGACCATATTTGCAACAAACTATGAACGTTTTTTAAACCAATAAACCGATAAGGCATAGTAAATGCACTGACTTGAGAGACTGACGAAAACAATGAAAATCAGATCGCAATTGGATGATTTATAAACGACCAAACAGAAATAGATTACAAGTACGACTTTTGTAAAAATATAGCAACAATTGTAGCAACAATTGCAAGTAACAAAATCTAATTTTTGACATTGCGATTAAAGATTAGTTGAGGGAAAGCAGAACTTTTCTATAGTTTGAAGCGATTTTCAAAAATTTAATTTTGGACTCACTGACTTCCTTCTAGAAAAATACACTTGGACACACCGTTTGGATGATAACGAAGTCTACATTTTTAGATATCATTATGTTTTGGTCTACTTTAAAATATGTAAACTGCTAGCAAGAAAGGAGCGTAGTGGCCCTCTTTTATGTTCAGTTTGCTCAGACTATTGTTATAGGTTTTTGCCTCCAATATGGATTGAATCGATCATGTTTAGCCCTTGGGTATGTAGAGCTGTAAACTTGTAACTGATTGAATAAATCTGGACTTAACGGCGTTTAATAGCCCTATTCTGGTTGACTTTCTATTATTAGAACATTCAAAGGTCAGTCTCTTAGGTCAACGTGCCAACTGTAATAAAAGTGAAGAGTAGGTTTGTCATAATTCTGATCAGGATGATATTGCACTGCAGATATCCAGTGACTTGAATAGAACTAGGATTAAGAATATGGTAGTTATGTTACACACATTACAACAGATTACATTGTCAGTTTTGTACATGTTTATTATTATTATTATTATTTTTGTTTAAAAACTATCAGTGACTTTGGTGTATTTCTCATATTTTATCATTTATTAGTATTATTATTATTATTATTATTATTATTATATCAAAATAAACCTTTCCTCTAGAATTTCCCCAAAAATTTCTTTATGGAAAAATAAATATCTACTGCATCTGCACACTTAATTCCTATAATATTTTAGAGAAAAAAAAAACACAACGAAAATAAAACACACACAAATTTAAATTACACTTAAATAAAAGTTGGTCCTTGTTCTTTAAAACAACACTTAAATTCGCCTGCAAGCAATAACTTAATCTACAAAAAAATCATCACAGAATATTTTTTGTTCTAATCGAGATCTATTTGTGTGATTAAGCAAAAACAAAACAAAAATTAAAAGAGACTCGTCTAAATCACAATGGCGAATTGATGTGGTTAAGGAAAATGGACCGTTCTAATTTAAAAAAACAAAAACGAACAAAACAAATATTAAAAAATTTGTATACGTGTACAGGTGCCTGGATAAAAAGATCTATTTAGAATATAATCTTATTGCATTTTGAGAACTGAATTGGGCCCGAATTAGTTTTCATCGAATCAAACTTTTCAAATGAGTGCACTTTCCATACATATACACAGATATGGGAAATTTCAAACAACAGATTGTCGTACAATAATAATAAGAGTGATAGTGTCAATAGATAGATAGAGAGAAGAGTAAGAGAGATAGATAGAGAGTTGTAGGGTTAAAGGATGGGCGAGGATGTAGGTTGGGAGTGTTCCCTTCTTTTCTCTATAAATAATTCTTTATCTTGTTAAATACGAAAAAATATCCACTCTAATTTTGAATTTAGAACAATAGTATACATATATACGTAACATAGTCCAGTGCAAGTTCGTCCCAATTAGATTTGTTTGTCCGTTTTGAAATAATTTGCACTGGTCTATATAGACAGTCTTTTGTGAAACTGGCCGAAACTTTGGCTTCTAGATAAATTTTACAAAATCGTCCGAAACAATCTTTTTCCTCTTGAATTCTTTTCTTTTCTTTCATGTCGATAAATAAAAAAAAAAAATCTTTCAACAGTTGATTTGAATCATAGGAAATAAACAAAAATTCTCAAAAAATGGGATCGGCACGGCCGTTCCCTAATTGCTAACTAATAATAATTTATCACATTACATTGCAACATTGTCTCGTTTCATTCACCGCGACACTCTGCCAACGGTTCCATTTTAATTGTGGCCATTGAGTCCTTTGGACGGGCCGTGGAAGTGTGATGCATCGGTTTCACAATTTCATCGATGTCTTCTTGGAAGAGATTCTCCGGTCGGGGTGATGCAAACGCTCTTGGTGGTTTATAGGTCATACCACCAATACCAACATCCATACTATTACCGATATTCAAATTAATCGCTGGTTCCATTGTACTTGATACAGTTAAGCCTAATGGTGATGATATGGGACTTTCTAATGCCGATTCAGTTGGACTTATTCGTAGATCTTGTATACTGCCCGCCGGACTACTCATACTACGTAAAGATGATGACATTGTCATTGGTGGTCCACCATTACTCGACATTGAACCACAATGTGTGGCCAATGCTAGTGAATTCACTAAACTGGCTACCGGGTTTGTATCGTGTGCGGAATTTTGATGTTGGGCCGCTGCCACCATACTGCACATTTGTTGGCGTAATCCTTGGGCCACAGCCGCTACAGCAGCAGCAGCGGCCGCCCCAGGCGACACATTCGGATCAGATCCATTACTACAATTGTTATTCGGATAACTATGTATACTAACGCCATCCTAGAAAATAAACGGAAAACAATCAATTTTATCAAAATTTCATGCAATTAAAACAACAACTTTTGAAAGTAACGCACAAAAAATGCCGAATTTGCGTTTTGTATTTGCATTTTTCATTAGTGACACGTCAGAAATCAACGGGAGCAGTTTACTCCTTAAACAAATAAGAAACCGTTCCCCATTTTCAATATTAAATATTCAACGAGCTTTGTTATGTTGCGCTACGGTTCATATTTAAATTATCATAAAAATTCCCACTAAGAATTGCTTGGATCTCAATTGTCCATAAAAATAAATAAATAAAACAAAAAGAAAAACACTTACATGCAATCGTGGATAGGCAAGATGGGATTCTTCTTTGATTTGATGTGAATCTCGAAACACTACCGCCCTTATCACACCTCTTATATGTTCATCAGGCCATACACCCAAGAGAATTCGTTGCGGCCTGCCACGGCCTTTCGGTCGTAAATCTAAAATTGAAATAATGTTGATTTTCCTATATCATCAGTGTTATCATAATCATCAATATTAATAATCAAACCAAATCAAATAAATAATATTGTTTTTATGTAAATTATCAATAATTATTCTTTGTAAAATAAGATCAATTTTTTATTTTATTCATTAGATGTTTGAAATATAATTAAATAATGCTGGGGAAACCGTTTCCGGTTGTTTAAATGAGGCTCCCGTTCATATAATTATTGCAACAATTGTATACAACGTGTCCAATTAACATTTACATTGACTTATACAGGGATGGCAAAAGAAATCGATCTGTTAGACTGAAAGACCGGAAACGTATACTGTGCAAAAAACAGCAAACATATATTCTAACGCAGGTTCATTTACAACGCAAACTTTCTGTATCAATTTCAAAAATGCCTATAACTTGTACCGATACAAAGCGAAATTTGTTAAAAATTATAAAGTATTCGAAAAACGATTTTGTGGTTTTATTAATTTTGTGTTGTGGACCCTATTTGGGAAGTCAAAATACGTAGTAACAGATACTTTGATAAAAAGCACCAACGTCACAAGTTAGTTGTTCTTAAAAACCACTTAAAATATTTGGAGAAGCTCATAATAAAAATTTTGATGATGAATGGCAATATCTTTATTAGCAATACTTGAGAACCTTAAATTATCTACGTTAACGTTTCTTTGACTTTTGATTTGTATTAGAAAAGCAATTTGCTTTTGATTTTTTTTTTATTTTCGAGATGTTTACATCATTTTGAAAAATTATTATTTTTAGCTTAAAGTGTGCTGCTAAGCTTAGTGTTCTCGTGTAAATAATGTTAGTACATGTGCCAGTGATAATGTGTGAGATAAGACATCCCATACCGAATAGCTTCAACACTACCGTGGAAAAGAAGTTTACAAATTCTTCAATTATTGGTTTTCTATTATTTTAATTAATTTTTTTCTGTTTTTCTTGCAACTCGATTCAAATGAAGAGTTGATTTTTTTTCTTATTTTTAATTTGTTATCGTATGTTTCTCCTGTTTTTCTGAAATTCGTCATGATGAATTATCGCGAATATTTTGGAATACGTATTATATAGGACAATTCCATATGGAAAAATATATATCCTAAATCAGTCATGTGCAACATACGGCCCGCGGGCCGGATCCGGAACTCGATGTAACTTTTTCCGGCCCTTGTAATTATTTTCAAATCTTATTAAACCCGGCCCTCAGACGCTTAAAGGTATTTTAATTTGCTAATTATCACGTTAATATATATCATATATACAGGGTGTTTTTTCTAAGTATGGTCGGCTGCGAGATCTCCCGTTAGCCGTTAAGCAAGAGGAATAAAAGTTCCAAGAACATGTACAGCTGCGAATATAAGGAGAATCCAGGATCCCAAAAAGTTTCTTACTTAATGCTAATGGGAGATCTGGCAGCCCTCAACAAATAGAAAAAAACACCCGGTATTATATAGATTCCAGCCCGCGATATGGTGTGATATTTGCTTCCTTGTCGAGGTCTTGTCGAAGTTGCACATGCCTGTCCTAAATTACAATCGGTTATAACTATTATAATTTGGGATACATTTTCAGGATATATCCACAAGGTTATATCCACTAATTATAACCATATTTATAATAAATTATATCTCAAGATATATCTTTAAAGTTATATTCTCAGATATATCCAAAAATTACAACCAAAATTGTAATAAATTATATGCCCAGATATATCTTTAGAGTTATATTCTCAGATATATCCAAAAATTACAACCAAAATTGTAATAAATTATATTCCCATATATATGTTTAGAGTTATATTCTCAGATATATCAAAAAATTACAACCAAAGTTATAATAAATTATATTCCCAGATATATCTTTAGAGTTACATTCTCAGATATATCCAAAAATTGCAACTAAAGTTATAATAAATTATATCCCAAGATATATCTTTAGAGTAATATTCTCAGACATATCCAAAAATTATAATCAAATTTATAATAAATTATATCCCAAGGTAGATCTTTGAAGTTATTTTCTCAGGTATATCCACAAATTATAACCAAAGTTATAATAAATTATATCCCAAGGGTATGTCTTTAGAGTTATAGTCGCAGATATATCCAAAAATTATAAGCAAATTTATAATAAATTATATCTCAAGATATATATTTAAAGTTATATTCTCAGATATATCCAAAAATTATAACCAAATTTATAATAAATTATATCCCAAGGTATATCTTTGAAGTTGCATTATCAGATATATCCAAAAATTATAACCAAATTTATAATAAATTATATCCCAAGATATATCTTTAGAGTTATATTCTCAGATATATCCAAAAATTATTAACAGAATTAACACCTGCCGTTGAAACAAGGGGTTCTACCGGATGTGTTGACCATGCGTCTACCATCGCGGGGACACAGACTCTTTACAAAGGTGCAGATAGTTTCATTCATTCCGAAATTCACAATCAAACAAGTTTGATTTGTTTGTTCTGAGTTTTAGGAAAGTAGTTGAGAATTCATAGAGCTATTGTATTTTATCGAAAATTTTCTGTAATGTAAAAATTAAAACTGCTGCACATCATATTTTCAACAATTCAAACTCAAGTTTGGGCATTGCAATCAATAATAAATTAAATAAATTACGCGTTGAAGAACAAAAATAAAAACAACAACAACAACACCAACAACTGGCGCCCAGTGAGATTCGTGTGCTAGTCCTTTTATATTATTATTATTTTATTATTATTATTATTTTTTTATTATTACATATTATATTATTATTACATTATTATATTATTATATACTGAATTTTATAATTTGACATTACATTTCAAATTAGATCCTAAAATTTATAATGAGGTTTATTATTTAAAATTACATTTAAAAATTTATAATTTAAATTATAATTTAGAATTATAATCTATGGTTTATAATCTGGATTACAATTTAAAATTACATTTAAAAATTTATAATTTTGAATTATAATCTAGATTATAATTAAAAAATTATATTTTAAAATTTGTAATTTGATTTACAATTTTTAAATTAGAATATAATTATTGTAACCTGGATTATAATTCAAAATTATATCTTACGGTTATAATTTTCGGCAAAATATCATATAATCTGAGATATATCCAAGTTATAATTCTGATTATTTTCGTATGGGACATGACGTAACGCTATTGATAATTCTTTTCTAGTTATCAATTTATTATGATAAAATGTGGACGTATGTAAATTTTTAGTTAAGCTACTGGCTCGATACTTTATTAGGTCAATCTAAGTACTTCATGGGAGCAAATGTCTTTATTTTTCCTAAAACCGTTTCAATATTGAATTCGGGGACTTGTTTGGTATCACAGATATCGAACAAAACCATCCCGAGTTACGGCGTAAAACTGGAACTTTGTGTGCCTCACTAGCGTTCGTCAGACAACAGTCAGCTGAAGCACACAAAGACAGTTTTGCGCCGAATGACATATACTAGTTTATCTTCAAACGTCTTAATTTAACATTCTTTTATATTAAAAAGTTTTTAAAAATTAAAATTTTAACTGATCGCAATATCTTGGCAGTACTGCTTCCATGGCGATGCAAAAAACAAATGTCAAATAACGAAAAAAATTAAACGCCAGTGACAGATTTTGTCATTTTGTCTGCCTAAGCTTATAAAAAAAGAAAAAAGCGCCTAGGCACACAAAATGCTATTTTTACCTTGTCACTTGAGTCACAAAAACTGTCACTTTTCTGACGTTTGAAGGTAAACACTTTTTTTCATCTTAATGAGAAATAAAAATTTATTCTATCGTTAGATTACAAAATTATGTAAAAGCAGTTTTTAGTGCCTTTGTACAGTGCTGCTATGCGCACCTTCATATAAACGGTGACAGCCCCTGTATTTATAAGAGACTTATTGGCTTGCACAAAAACGTCTCACGTATAAGAGCCTGCAACAGGGGCGCACCAACCGAGGGTACAAGGGGCGCAATGCATCCGGGCGCAGAACACGGGGGGTGGCAAATTTAGTTGCATTGTTGGAATTTTGATATTTAATTTGAGAAGAAAAATTCTTACATTTGTTTAAAGTTTTTAGAGAATGTTATAGTTTAATTAAAACACACGTTTTTGGACTTCTATTGTCTTTAGTTAATATTGTATAAAAGTCCAAAAAGCATGTGTTTTAATCAAAAAAAATCTTATTTTGTCAATATGTAAGACAAAGCACATGATATGCAGTGTTATATAAGCGAACATGCGAACAATATGTGTCATTAAGGCCCGATACACCTTAAGTTTCTTAAGGCTCTACCTCAATGATCTAAAACGTACAGTTGTTGAGTTGTGCACGGTTGAGTTTTTATTTTTTTACAAAGGATTGAAATTTTTAAGAAAAAAAATCTTGTATTCGTATAGGCTATAACTTCAAAAGACAATTTATTGGTGAACTTATTTAGTTTTCCCGTGAGACGCGAAAGTTCACTTTAAATGGATTTTTTTCGTATTTCTCCTCTATCTATTGGTGCTTAATGTCTTTATGGCATTTTTTTAAATTTCACAGCCATTTTCCAGAAAACTTGATAAAAAAAGTGTTCAAAAAAGATTATTGCTTATCCTGAGAAATAAAATGTAGGAAAAGTGAATACACACAGACTTCAAGCACGCTATCCACTATAACTAGTATCAATTTTATTTAATTCTGTTAATAAACAAAGGAAAAAAGCGGAAAAAAAATGATTTAAATAGAGGCAGACATTGAATTTTCTCGTCTTTCGGAAAAACACTTAAGATTATCAAAAAATTTTCATTTGAGGTTGTAGCTCAGTATCATTGGAAACGAACGCAAAAGAATGTTTTTCTACCAAGTATTTTGATTTTTAATGGTTATATCCAAAGGGACGGTAATGGAAACTTTATTCCCGGGTATGCGAGAAGGTTGGCGTGCCCGGGGACTGCAATACATCTTTCTGTTATCATACATATTGTTTCTATGTAGTTTAATTTGCGTTAATTACTAACTGTCCAATCGATTCCATCTTCTACGTTTGTAGCATCAAAAATAGCATATTTTCTGTATTGCAAACCTATAAATGGCAAATTTTCATGCAAACGTTCATTCTCCATTTAACCCCCTTGAGGGATGAATTTTCAAAAATATTTTCTCAGCGCTCATTTACACATTGGACTGTGCGTTGACCGACAGTCAGTCAGAGTTAGAATTTTATGAAACCGATACTACAGGTACATGGACAAATAAATGTATCAGAGAGAAACCACACTATATTCTGCAGATTAATAGAATTGAAATTCTACTTATATACTGTATTTACATTAAAAAAAGACGAGATTTCTATTCGACCACTTGTGTCTCTCCATCCAATAGCGTAGCTCGGGTCACCACTCACAAAGAGGCGCCAAATAGTCTCGAAAATAAACGAGATTTTTCGGAAAATTTCAGTTGTTATTTTGATCGAGTTCTGGAAATTTTATTTTCAAAGATATAGCCGCATAAGTATCTGGAATCTGTTCTCGGAGATTTTTGTAAATCCTTATGATTGATCGATTTCTAATTAGAAAAACTGATTTCCTGAAAATTTCAGCTTTCCAACCTAAAGGGTTACGACATATGGAAATATTGGATCATATTTTAATGTACTTTTAAACCATAAAAAAATACATTTTGCAAGGAAATAGTATACTAAATTCACCGACCAATGGGTTACTAGATTTGACAAATGTCTCGTTAAACAAAGTACGCAGTCCCAGGATTGTGAACTAGAATATGGACGCAAACAAATAAATCCCTAGAAATATCACTATATTTAAGGGTACCAACTCAAATCTAGGAACCCTTTGATGGATGAATTTAGTATACATAATCCATCAATCATGAAGAATTTCAAAAATCATTAGGAACAGATTTCATATGTTTACGCCTCTATATATTTCAAAAAGTAAACTGTGTTTCTGTTTATCCCTGAAAATACATATAGTAATTTGTAGTTGAATAGTGGCTATTTTATATTTCTATATATTTTATTATTATGTATGTATTTTTGGTGGAGTACCCTGAGCGCCAGTTATGTTCGCTACGCCACTGTCTCCATCCTGTCTTAACTTATGTGAACGTTATACAACTCTGTAAATAATTGTTCCCGAGTATCTATTTAGATTGCTTTGTAGATCGTCAACTTGTTTACGTGTTATTCCATACAGAATGTCCCAGCTAAGTGTTCCACCTCAAATATCTCGTTTGTTTGTGAATTGAAATGGAAAAATATCTAAAGAAATTAGACTACAATGTCTATACTTCAATTGACCGACACGATTTTCTTTCTAGCTATTTTGGAAATGCCAAAACGTCCTATAAGGTCTTTGAAAATTACTCAATATTAGGAAACCAATTACCTACAATGAATACTATTGATAAGAAAATAATATTTTTCTTCTAAATACTTCTCATTTGCTGCTCAAAAAATGAATAGGTTATTGATCCCAGAGAAGTTCTCATTTTTTTCAGCAGCAAATGAGAAGTTATTTTCATATCAAATTCATTCGCAGTATTCATTACATGTAATTGCTTTCCTAATATTGACTAATTTTCGAGACCTTATAGAACGTTTTTCATAACAGCTAGAAAGAAAATAGTACCGGTCAATTGAAGTATAGATATTAAAGTGTAATTTCTTTAGATACTTTTCCATTTCACTTCACAAACAAACAAGATATTCGCGGTGGAACACTTAGCTAGGACACCTAAATAATGTCGTAGCTGTATATTTGTTCAGTTTTTTTTTTTTAAATTAATAATACTGTATTAATTCGTATGGCTATATACATATATCCGTGTTTATGGACAAGGGAGGCATTTTTCCCAGAAGCACCCCCTTCTAAATATACAACGCAAATACTAATCAATATGGGGGAATTACGAATAAAAGGGACCAATTATATTTTGTATGCAACAATACAAATGACTGAAAATTATAAAGGTTTGAAAACTGAATAATAATAATAACAATAATTAAATATTCAACCATACTGTCTTCCGCTGTTATCATTATTATAATTATATTTTTCTCCGGAATGAGGGACATACAGCGAAAAACAAGTTTAAACAATTTGAACGTTTTTTTTTATTATTAATAACATGTTGTATCTATTTGATAAATATTCGCTCTACATGAAACCTCATATGTTCATTTAATTTTAAAGAAAAAAAAGCAAACAAAGTCATATGGTATTTAATTGAATTTTTAATAAAAACAAAAAACAACCGATTGAGAGAGTTGTAGTTAAGTGCAATTCAATCATCAGATGTATGATTAAATAAATAAATAAATTTGAATTCAAGTGAATACTACCAAGTTGAATTTTAATCTTCGATGGTTAGTTAATAGAATTTCCAAGAAAAAGTTTAGTTATTATCACTTAAAATCTCTATAATACAGTAGAGAGAATCCGGTTATAGCGACTCGGTAAAAGATAATTAAAATGTAGACATAATGTCCGGATGTGATTATATCTGTATTTTTCAATATAAATCATTATAAAGTTGAGAATATAACAAGAATACGAAAATTTAAAGACCATCTTTACTCATGCATTTACAAATTTATGTCCACACTTCCTAGATTATAATCTGACATTGAAATATTTATTACATACTAGCCCTAGAGGCATTTATTTGAAAACACTCGAAACTTCACATTTTTTTTTAAAACAATGGGATTGCGAGTTAATTATTTGGACAACTTCATTAGTTTTTCTGCAAGACGAAAGAATCAGTATTCTGCCCTTCTTGTTTTCCTTGAGAGAATTTTCCAATTCAAATAATTTTCAATAGGAAAAAAAAGATTCTACGCTTCGACTAGCTTTTTTGGCAAATCTATTATATCTAAATTAATTATAGATGAATCGTGATTGTGATTTAATATGAATTTGTGACTTTTTGTGAGTTTTCTTCAGTCCTAAAAAGCATTGTGTGTGAATAAATAAAGTTTTAAAGATAATTTCTTCATCCCCAGTTAAATCAAATATAATTTCTAAGAAATGTTTGACATTGTGGATTTATTGTAGCTCACAAGTAAATTTCAACGGAGCTTCCGATTTTTTATCACTTCAATTTTATAAACTTTTAACGATAGGTTTTTTCAATTGATAAGCTTTACTGTATTTTTTATAAAAGCATTTAACTTTTTGTGTCTTTTTCTCACATGTAGCGTAAAGCAAAGTAAAGCTGTATTAATAATCTAATGCTCCTGTTACATGGGTTTTGCCTCTTCTTAGGACACATAAGAAAAATTCACTGGACAAGATTGAGTTTAAACTTCTAAAGATCGGACACGTGTTTATTAGTTTATTAATGATAGCAAACGATGACAATGCAAATAGAATAGATGTAATGGAGATACCTATCCGGGGGGATATATCATCTTTTTTATTGGGAGAACAATTTTAAAATTACCTTTTTTAATAAAGGAAGAAAGCGAATATTTGATATTTTTAACCCTGCAACTTATTTAAAGAATATCAGAATGTGTGATACTATTTGTTCTTCCTAAGATACTCATTTAGTTTGCCAGACTGCTAATTTCACATTTTATTCACTACGTTGAAGTTGTACAGATTGTCATTATAATCATGATTAGCTGCAGCTTTTAGGCATGAAATCGTTCTTTAGAAATCGAATTTATTAGAAAAAGCTGGTCTAGCTAGAAAGAAAATCAGCTCAATTCCAATTTAAATTGCAATTAAATACGATTGTTTAAAATTTTCTCAACTTTTTTACTATAAAGTCTTCTATATTGGTCATTAAAGATCATTAAATGTCCAACAAAATCTAGAAACGTAACACTAATGCGGGAGCTTTTTCCTTAGGGTATATTCATGTTGGAGATATCTCATTGCGGGACCTCGCTAGACCGCTCACTATCTCTTTATATCGATGCCAAAATACCGAAATACTAGATATTTTGGTATGTATCAGGTGTACAAATAAGTTTCCGCTGTTTGACAAAAGCTAGTGCCATCAGTAGATTATGGTTAAAATTATCAGTTGTAAAACGTTGTTATCAGAAGGTTTTACATCTGTCAACAACATAAGCTTTAAATATTAGTGATTTCTAATTAGGATCACATATTCTTTTATGTGCGAAAATGTCGCGTTTTGAGCCGAATAAACATCATTTGCGGGAGCTTTTGATTTACTTAAAGGTTTAAGTACGGTGAATTTGATATCGAAGGCAAAGAACTTAGTGGAAAACCCAAAGTGTACGAAGACGCGTAATTGGAGACAGTATTGGATCCGGATTTGTGCGAAACGCAAGAAGAACTTGCACTTAGGAGTGACTCAACAAGCAATTCCACATCAGTTGAAATCTTTAGGAATTATTCAAAAACAATGAAAGTTTCCACATGAACTGATGTCGAGAAACCTTGAACGCCGATTTTTGACAAGCGAAATGCTACTGATGATGAAAAATAGATTCTCTATGATAATCCAAAAAGGAAAAAATCATGGCAATGTTTTAACACCTACAACTAACCCAGATATTCATGAAGAAAACTCTTGTTGTGTATTTGGTTGCATCAGCTTGGTATCGAATATTATGAGTTGCACAAACCGAACGAAACCATTACTACGACTGTCTACCCAACACAGCGACTGACAATGAGTCGAGCGCTCAAGAAAAATAACGGCGACTACTACTATAGACACGTCAAAATATTCCTGCATGATAATACTCGTCCACATGTTGCAGTGCCGGTCAAAACCTACTTAGAAACTCTCAATTGCGAAGTGTTACCCCACCCGTCGAATTCACCAGACATTGCACCCTCTGATTTCTAATTGTTCCGTTCGATGGCGAATAGCCTGTCTGACCAACATTTCACATTATATGAAGATACCAAAAATTGGATCGATTCGTGGCTAGCCTCCGTGTGCTGCCAGAAAGATGGGAAAAAAATTACACGTTTCCTTCTTTCAATAAATGCTCAATCTTTGATAAAAAATGGCGGAAACTTATTTGTACATCTAATAGATAGCGTTCATACCCAACAAAAGTTTGTTTTTCGTCGCGGTGAACATCCATGTATCCATATAGACTTGCTTGTGATTGGTCAAGTCAATATTGTTCTAAGAACATTGGAGAATTATTGGCGGAACGCCCAAAATCCATTTAAAACCGCTAGGTAAACAGTGAGGTATTGCAGTAAGATATCTCTAGCATGAACGTACCCTAATTTTATCAGAGAAACATTGCAACAAACCTACCTGAACCGCCGTCCGCTGATGGTCCTAACATGTTATGTACACGATTTGCATATAGAACAAACGTTGGATATGGTATATCATATTTTCTAGCTGCTTGGGATAACGATAGGCCTTCTTTAAGAACAGAAAATATCGCTTCAGCCATTGTTTCAGGTCGCCATGATTTCAATGGGCCACGTTCACGGAAGCGCAAATTATGTACCAGACTTTGATTTGTGTTCCAACATTTCTGCCACATAGATTGCAACTGATATTGATAACTGTCTGCTGAAAGAAACAGAAAAGATAACATTATTAATATTTATAGTAAAAACTATCAAACATATTAAAATATAATTAGATACTGCCAATCCAGAAATATAACAACATTATTTTTTAATACAAAACTCTGGGTTAGCAGCAACAAATACAAGAAACATTAATCGATGATAATAAAAATAATAATAATGTTTTACCCTTACGATGCGTACCTGTAACATAAAACTGCAAATAATAAGTTTAGTTATGGAAATTATTTAATAAATAAAATTGAAGAACGTGCACGATAAAGTCCTAAACAATGTAGATTTTGATTTTAAATTTCCTGTAATAGTTAATTGAAAATTATAAATTGTTCTTTATTGATTTTTCAGGAAAAATTAAATTCTTATCAAAATATAATAATTTTATTGTATTTTATAAATAATAATAGAAATTACAGAGGAAGGCAAAATTTAAAACGATTAGAAAAGCAATTTACTTTTAATAATTTATTACTGAACCAATGTTGTAAAATGTCTAATAATAACTATTGTATTAATAAAATTATTATAGCATTGGTATTTTAATTATTGCAATTTCACAAATAAATGGAATAGTGTGGGGTTGTTATAATTTTGACCAAAAATAATTGTCTATGGAAAATTTCTATATAATTTTAATAATGATTGATATGCCTTAAACGGAAATAGAGAAAAATACAGTAATTCAACTTTTATTATCAATTGAATCATCATTTTTAATTGGGAAAGATTAAATAAATTACTCCAATTGCAGTTAATAATTGTTTATTGAGGATAAATGTTGCGATTTTTTTTTTGTAAATCTTCTATAAAATACTGCAACTAAACTATAATGTGTTGAAAGTAACTATTTGAGCACTCTCAACAGACAAATATAAAATGCCGATAATTCAAGAAAAAAAAACATAAATATCATTAATATTATTGCTATTTAGCTAACTTAATATCAGAAAATTTATTAGGAAATAATAATATAAAATAATTGTGATTCTATCGACGTTTCCACAATACAGTCATAATAATAATAATAATTATTATTAATAATGATGATGGTGATAATGATGATGATGATGACAGAAAGCTGTCGGAATGTTTTTATTATCAATTTATAAGGATTGTGTCAACGTTCGAAAGAATCCTTTCAGCCTTATAATATGTGAAAAAATAAATTATTTTCATCCGAAAAATGTAAAATAAAACAACTATTAATATAAAGAAGAGCAGGATACAACTAAAATAATAATAATAATAATAAATGAAATATCGCATGTTTCATTATAATAATAATACATATGGCAATAATAGCCAAGTAATTAATGTTGCATGAATATAGTTTGTTTCAATGTATGTAAATATCATATTGTTAAGAATAATATAACTTATATATAGACAAAATGCTAAGTGTATCTAACAAGAAAGATAATAACGAATGATAATGATAGTAATAATAACGTTTCAAGGAATGTATTTTAAAAAAATAATAAAGTCAGCTAAATTTAACGTTAACATATTGCTTATAATAAGAGAAAACAAAGCACCATTATTTGGTAAATAGTTTAAAGGGAAATATAAACAATATGGATAAATTCAAGAACTAATTGCGACCTATTAACGATTCAACTTCAGGTCCTCAAATGTTGAAAATATTACACTTTCTGGGATATGTTTTATTAGATTTTGGTTTGTTAATCACAGTCCAATAGAACTGACCTTAAATGCTTTTCATGAACATAAAACATTAATTGAAAAATTTTTAACGTATTATACAGGAAATTACGTCTACGATCTACAACAGTGGCAATTTATAAAGGCATATTTTTGGTTCAGCTCTCTCCGTTGTCGAAGTGTGTCTAACAGATTTTTGAAAAATCTGCCTCCTGTTTTTTTATATTCGATTATACAACAAAATTTGTATTAATCACACGCTATAACGCTTTAACTTCCGAAGCCCTAAAGCGATGTTTAGTCGTTTTTGTGATAAAAGCAACACCATTGGTTCTCGAATCTTGTAGAGTCGAAACGTTGTCGAAAGAACATGCAATAAAAGGGTGTAGTGGATTTGATAATAATAAATCAATAAGGTCAATTTTACAATATGGAAAATGTGGCGCAGTTTCCAATACGTTCTCCAATTCAACGATGAACAAGAGATGTTTGAGTTTATATGGCTCGGATCGTTTCCCCTAGTCTTGCAATAAAACTCTCTACGTACTTAAACTAGATACCGAGTCTTTATACGGGACAAGATCAAAATTAGTATAAGTAGTGACCAAAAGTCGACGCATTTTGTAAGGTTAGCTCTATTGGCTAGTGACCAATACACCTGTTCTGAAAACTGATAAGACCCCAAAAAGTGCGACGTCTGACTACAATAACAAAAAAAATCAAGGCATATTTAAGGCACTCGATTTCGAATATTGTGCGTTTCAATTACTATAAAAAATTAATTAAAATTCATAAACTATTATTATTCGTAGAACCATTATTATTTTCATAATAAAGTGAAACAATATTATGTTTTTTACAAAATGCCCACCACCAACGAAAACCAGATAAACCAGTAAACATAAAATCTGGATCTCTGGTACGGCGTAATTTCTCAACAAAACTCAATACAGATTTTAACGATTTCTTTGTACGTCGATTATACGGCGATACAGATACATCACAACAAAATTCCAATACAGCAGCTTCTTCAGTTGGCGATAGACCTGCCTCTTCTAAAACGGCCATACGTTTCGATTTGCCTAAAATATTATCATAAAGTGTACCCTTCGGTATACCATATTTGGCTGAGGCTTGTGTAAAACGCATCTTTTGTTTAACAACAGCATCGATAGCTTCTTTTAATTGTTCTTGTGTCCATGTTGGAGTTTTTAGTTTTAATAATGTCGGATAATCTAAGCAAAAAAACATATAAACAGAAAAATAAAATAAAATGGTTAGATACATGCTCGGATAAAGCGTGAGATAAAAAAATCAAAAATAAACAAACGCTATTATAACGAAACGTAAGCGTTAATTAATTCATCAATCAATTAATACAAATTTGGATTTGATTTGGCTATAAATAAATTCCAATGTGAAAAATTAATAGCAAATTGAAATAAAAGACCGACGCGGACAGGAATAGTTTAAATTATATTTTTAGAAATTTGGAACAACTGCATTCATATTTCATTAGTATGAGATTTTTTGCTTATTTTATGTCGGCGTCGTCTGTATTTCTTGCAACAATGCTTTTGGTACAAAAAAAAAAATGTTAAAATATCCGTAAATCGAAAATATAACAAAGTTATTTATTAGATGTATTGGGAAAAATTCTACCACGAAAATAGCACAATAAAAACTATATAAACAACAGCAAAACACATATAAAGCAAACGAGAAAACTTATCTAATAACTTCTAATAAGTAATTCTTCAATTTTTCAATTCAATACAACACTAGTATCCTTCTTCAGATTCATTTCTATTAACTTTTTTTAAAACGTTTGCTAGAAGAATAAAATTGTCGATAAAGCTCAATCGATTAATATTATAAGAGTTAAAAATATTTCAGAATTTGAGATTATTGCTTTTACTTTCACAAATACGTAACGATAATAATGAAAGGGGCGACGTATCAACACCGCCTATACCAACCCTCATCTATCACTATATATTTTACTATATAAAAATAGAATTAAGTCTGATAAAAGCTTATTTTAGAGAGATTGAATGGAGAATAAAAACAAATCCAAAAAAAGTTGTACATTGGCAACAACTAAAGCTGATTGTTGCTCTATGTTCAGTTAATGCCATAGGAAATAGGAAATTGAGGATTTAATAATTGACGATTCGAACTTCTATCATTTTACTGTTGAACTAGACTATAAAAATCAAAGAAAAAATCGCTACCACGAGCGACATTTATTGTTGAAAACTAAAACAAAACAAAAAAAAACGCACGAAAAATAGGAAAGAATGAGAGAAAATACAACATGAGGAATTGCATTTTAAACGAATCTATATTTGATGAACATTGAAAGTAGATACGAAAAAATCAACAAGATCCTGTTACTATTGTAATACGAATAAAATGGAATAAATTACATTTTAAAATTAATTGTATTTGAAAGTTTCATATCAATCAATTAATAATTAAAAAATTTCATCATTCCATAACAATAACATACCAAAATAATAATACAAGTGTTTAAATAAATTAGCAATACTACAGGTCAAGTTGTAATGGAAATATTAAAGATTCACACCAGGTCCGTCAGTTATCTCAATATTACAACAATAGTCAATAGATAATAACAGTCGAACCTATAATAAATTATAAATTTAATTGAATTTATTCAACAAAACGGTTAATATTCTATTAATAGAATTGTTGATATTATTGTTAAAGTGTTCAATTTTGTTACAATCGTGAATTTGTTATTAATTAGCTGGAATATTGAATTTTGTTTGAGCATTTCTTTTGTCTTTTGATTAATTTAGGGGAAGAGATTCACTTCAAAATAATCAACAATTAACATTCGGCATTCGTGTTCCTCCTAAAATTTCCACTTCTTTTCACCTATACCAACACACACTTCATTTAATTGTATAGAGGTTACGGTAAAAAAAATAGGACTATAAATTGAAATTAAAGGGCAGAAAAATAAAGTTACTGAGAAGTATTATAAAATTCTGCTAACTCTTCATAACTGTCAATTAGTGATGAGCAAAGCGAGATCAAGACCAAGACTACAATAGTTTTATTGTTAGTATCGGTCTTGGTATTGCCTAGTTAGTCTTGGTTTTGGTCTTGCGTATTCAGTCTTGGCCTTAATCATTTGGCATATTACATACAATAAGTACATGGCCAAAACATTTATCTATAAAAATCGAGATTTCTTAGTACAAAATTGCCCTTTACAGGTAAATTAAAATTTTTCCTAAGGACGATTTAGGGCAGAAGTTCTCCAAAACTTATTACATCCGGAAGCTCCTAAATTCTTGTAGATGCCTTTTTTTCAAACAGTGGTAAAGTTTCTTTTTATAATTAGTGTTAAAATCTAGAAAAAACAAAGCAAAAATCTCAAGTACAAAAAATGTTTCATGCCAAGAAAAGAATATATTAAGTGTTTCGAATAGTTTAATTAATAAATTCACCGGAAGTAATAAATTTCCTTTAATCTTGCGTATTTGGTCTTGGTCTTGCATATTCGGTCTTGGTTGACCAAATTTGCTCATGACTACTGTCCATTAATTAACAGAAAAGTCATATTTTTCATATACAAGCTTAAATAAGAATATAGGAATTGAAGCAGACACGGCGAATTGAGTTTCTCTTGCTTCAATATCTCAAAAGTACCACAACGCTTTCTTGTAACTTAAAAATCCAAAAACAGTCGTTTTTATGAACAGATTCCATTTTAGTTTTCGTTTTATAATTAGTCTTTATACCTATATGACATTCTAAAAACAGATTTTTTTGTAAAATTTTGGAATTGATAAATTATACTGAGTGAAAATATTTGAAAGAAACACAATTTTGAGAGTACAGGTTTAATCTTTCAATTTGTTGCTAATCGCGTTATTTCAATGTCGATGGTTGGAAAACCAAACTTTGTCGTCCGATTTTTAACGCCAGAGCATTGCAAAAATTCTCCAGACTCGTTTAGAACTACTGAAAATTTTTTCAACACGTCGTATTATGATTAGCCTGACAATTCTGAATTGCTCTCAAAAATCTTATAAAGCGGAAGCAGCTAAAAAGCCCCACACACAGAGATCGGTCGGCCGATCCCTCGGTCAAACTCTAAATCGGCTGATCATCGGAACGTGTTTACTATGTCGAATGTAGTTACGTGAACCAATGAATTTTTTATTTAATTTATTCAATTATAAGAAGAAGCAAAGTCTTTATACTAACGTAAAGTTAGTATAGGCCAACCAAGAGATACGCACATGTCATTAGTTCATATGACAAGCTTAAACTTGTTAGCTCAAGTAGCTCGTGTAAACGAGTCTTTGCAGCACATGTCTTACGTGTGTTTCGTTAAAATGGATAAACTTGAACAAAATGCAGTCATAAAACTTTGTTTCGGAAGGATTAACCCCTAAGGGCGTGTTGATGTCGGAGATATCTCATTGAATTAGCTCGCTACCTCGCTAAATTGCTGCCTTGTCGTTTATTTTGCTACCTAGATATCAAAACAAAACAATGCTTTACTGCACTAAATTGCATTCTAAAATATGGTTTTGTTTTAGTATCTACGTAACGATGTAAACATCGAGGTAGCGAGGTATCGCAGTGTAATATCTCCGACATGAACACACCCTAAGGAAATTCATCCGAAATTGACAAAAGTTTACGGGAACTCTGCTCAATGTCAACCTTTAAAAAGTGGTCGCACGTCGTTCGAAGATCACCCACATGATGGACGGCCAAAAATTGCAACCACACCCGAAACTAGAGAAAAGCTGCACAATCTCGTGTTGAGTGATAGGCGAGTAAAGGTGTGTGAGATAGCTGAAGCCGTGGATAAAACGGCAGAAAGGGTGCGAAAGATGTTGCACGAAGAATTTTGGATGAGAAAGCTCTGCAAAAGGTAGCTGCCGCATTTTCTGAATGCGGATTAAAACCAAATGCGCTAACCACATTAGCCGTAGTATTTGGAAAGATTCAAGTGCGATCCGAAGGATTTTTTGCAGCGATTAGTCGAAGCAATGGGTGGAAGCCGGTTGTTCAGTGCCAAAGAAAGCGAAGTCGATTGTATCTGTCGGAAATGTCATGGCCAGTGTGTTTTGGGATGCTAAAGGGATTCTGTTAATTGATTACCTTGAAAAAGGCAGAACAATTACAGGCGAATATTACTCTAACCTTCTTGACCAACTGGATGTCAAAATTCGCGGGAAGAAACCTAGCTTGAAGAAGAAAAAAATCATCTTTCTCACTACAAATTGTCGGCAACTGGCAGATAGACCCACATTTTCGGCCCAAATCAGCCGGAATTTTCTACCGATCCATCGGGCGACTTATCGGCCAATCTACCACTGCATGTATGTCTCCTTTAATTAGGTTGCATGCAAGACTTACTTTATTTCTCCTCAAATGGAATCAATGATTCAAGTAAAAGAAACTAATATTTGTGCTGAATGGAAGAGCAACTGTCTGGTCTGAGAGTGTTTCTAATTAAAAAGTAAATAATTAAAACATATCAGCCGATTTTTGACGCAAAGTTGAACTTAAAATTGAGACAATCAAAGAGAGTAAATTCTAGGGCTATCCGAGGCCACAGCAAAGCAGACAACTACCGGAATTTTAGGGTGGCTTTTTCAAGTGCGCCTTATACTTAATTTATTTAGCGTATTCTAGCTATAATTAAACGCAAAAGAAAACAAGTAGAATCTTCAAATTATTTGCCTTTTGTCTAGGGAAAAAAGCTCTTGATTAGAAAAACTATTTTGTGTACGATTGAGATAAAATCGTGATTTCTATAGATACAGAACTTGATAGTTTCTCTTCATAAATCAGTAAGTTCGCAATATGATAAAATGTATAGAAGAATAAATCTGTTCAGGAACAGATAAAAGTGTATATTTTATTATTGCAGTTTTCTTGTTTTTTTTTTTATTTATTTTGTTTGATTCTTATTATATTTGCATATAAAAATAGTCTACATACATACACCCAACATCTACATGTCACGCTACAATTTATTTGTAACATCTGTTACAATTTCGTCGACCGTGAAACACTTAAATATAAACCGTGTACTGATGTCGGAGTCTCTTGTTACTGACCATGTTGATGTGGCCATTAACTTGTCAGTCGTTAATCCACTTACATGAATTGTCTAATCGTCTTTAAACGCTCGGATAATGTTCAACTTGTTGGATGCACCTCAACCAGAGTATGTTGGAATAATAATAAGAACAAACAACAACGGATCCAAACAACATTAAATTACATTCTATATAAGGAGTGATCGTGTAAGTAATTGATCAATCATTCATCAGGACATAATAATCGTTAATATATAAATATATAAGATAAATAAATTTGATTGATTTGAAAATGTGATATTGCGAAACATATGGGACCGTTTTTAGAATAGATGGAAATAACGTAAATGTTCAATGTAGAAATAGAAATAATAAAATTTAATCTTATGATACGATTAGATTAACACTACTATATAAACAGAATGAAAAGCTCCGGGCCTGCCGAACAGATATACCCAAAAAGTGATAGCACCTTTGTACTCCATGAGATTTTTATTTTCATTACCAGATATTTATAACATATCAGATTTGAGTTTATTGTAAAAAAGTAGCAAATATGTGGAGAGATAGAAAAGACGATCGTCGGTCATTTTTTTCAAGGAATAAGGCCAAAGATGGCTAAGAATTTTATCAACTTAACTATGCTTCAGAACACGATTTATAAATTTACTGATATCGAAACGAATATTTGCGTAAAGCTCTCAACTGTCGACGGAGCACTTTAACTGTATCATTAATACAGATATAAACGCACCCTATTCTTCTGAAACAATTACTATGTATCTAGATATAGGTACACTTATTTTATTGTAATTTCTATTGTTAGTAAGTTTAGTTCCATCGAGAACTTTGACTATTTTAATAAATAATAACTTTTACAACAAAATGATGCCAATAAAGTGATTGTTTCTTGAACGTATATAGTCTTTAATGTTAAAGTTGGTCCTAAAGAAAGAGATGGGTAACTTATATTAACGTTTAAAATGTGGAGACTTTCATTCTTGGAATAAACCTTTAATATTTTATGCATAAAAGAAGAAAGCAGTAAATGTAGGTAAATTAGAGTAGTAAAACAGAATATTCTCCAACTTAATAAATAGGTAGATATCATATTATTCTTTAATTACTTGCAGAAACTAGTCAACTTGAAATGGTTGTATTTATAAGTCCAATAATCAATACATACAAGCGTTTATGTACGTCACGCATTAATTATATTTATATAGTAAAATGGTAGATAAATAGAAGAAGGTGGTTTTGAGTCTTGCCGTTAAATTAACAATATAACGTAAGTACAAATTATAATTTCATATTAAACTATAGAAAGAGGATTGGTTTCGCCAATAAATGCTAAATCACCATGTTCTAATATTACAAAATTGGGTAGACGAACAAAAAACCGGGTAATACCCTTTTTATAGGTACTAGAACAAGCTAGAACAGATAGAGCACGCCTGGGAAACATGTAGTGCTTACTATTTCGATAATTAAAAACTAGTTTATCAGGCCTTGTTTAACTAGAAGGCGCTACGAGAGCGGATGTAGGTCTTTAAGTCTACTATTATTAACCTGCTCACCGATTCGTTTTAATTCTTATTTGTCAAGTTGAATACATCAGGAGAAGTTTTATCTGTATACGTAATATTAAGATTATTAATATCGTAAACGAATAGAACGATAAAATTTTTAAAGTATTGAAGTCTTAATAATAAAAACGTTAAATAGTCGTCCACGATTGACCCTTAATTTATTAAGACCTAAAATTGCATAGCCCACTTCCTTGTACTGTATATAGATTTGCAAACGGTTAGAATTTAAAATCATTGGACTTATCGTGCATTTTTGTTACCTATACCAATTCAGATTTGAATAATTTTTAGACCAAAATAATTCAATATGATACTAAACCTAAAAAATATTAACACTTACCGGCTATTGAGGACGTAGAGGCGCCGAGCCAAGCATGAGATGACTCCAATAACTTGGCCTGAAATCAAATAAGGGAAAAAGTTGATTATTCATGTATATTTTCAGTCAATCAATATTCTTTTATTATAGGCAGGCAAGGTAATATAATAACAATAATAAAAGTAAACGGGGGAAAATTTTAAGAAAAGTAAAGAGGAAAAAAATTGATTAACTAAAGTTCAGTCTGGGACATTGATAAATTAATTTTTGTTGTCATAAGTATAGTTACTGAAAATGAAACTGTAATTAATTTAATAATATCGAAAAAAAAACTGTCATTATTATATATGTATAATTTTTTTTACTAAGAAGAAAGAAAGGTAATTATTAATGAGTATTTTCCAATTATTACGGAATTTCGTGTCTCACGAACGAAAAATTTCATGAATAATACAATAATTATTTATTATTATTTTTTTGTTGTTATTTAAATATGTCTCCACATTAATTTTCGTGTCAAACTTCTTCCATTTAAAGTCGATGCGAATAGATAAAGAAACTAAATCAATAAAAACGATATTCAATTTACATATATAAATATATATTTTGTAAAGTAAAATAAATACCATTTCGAATAAATGGATGTTAAACTGTTTATCTGATAGTGTTGCATTCGTCAGTAACATATACCTACATATAATTTGAAATAATATTATGATCCATCATTTAATGAAAAATTTACACTAAAAAGTCATTGCATTAAAATTTTCATAGTGAATGATTAAAAATTGACAGGGTTTCTGTAAAAGCTTCACAAGCAACCCCTTTTTTTTGTCCAGCAATACAACCCCTCTATATTATAGTCTACATCACGTAAAATGACGTCATATGCCCTTCTTAATACATTAAGTATTTATATCCATTAATACTTGATTATATTTGTTCTACTGAATAATTAACTGGTTCGCTAACAATGTTTTTATTATGTATGTTCGTATGTACGTGTATTATAAGTAATTCATTTGCTAGTTGGATATTTGTATGTTGTAACTTGGGTTGATGTACTTTAAATGTTCAGACATGGCATTAATTACTATATAACGATAATAGACGCCATATTAGAATTGCTCCGGTTTTTTTCCCTGTGATTACTGCATGTTTCGCTACTATTATTTTAAATTCTTCACGTACACATTTCACGGTACCTTAGCATCATTATAATATAAAAGCAAATTTACATTCCGGAATATTCATTGTTTTTAGAAAAAAAAATTCAAGAAAAAAAAATCGTTTAAGTACTTAAAGTATTTAACGAGGCAATTTTACCTACAATCTCTCTCTCTCTCTCTCTCCCTAAGTAAATCTAACAAAAGAACTCAACCACAATGTTTTATATGCGCAACGATACAAATTTGTAATGGATATTAACAACTATCAAGTAACTAATGAGAAGTGATTATTTCAACTTTTCATGGTCGAGCCGTGATTGAAATCTAACCGTTATACTAGTTTGCAGCATTGAAATCACTGACGATACTGACAGATATTTGATTAGAGAAATTCTTAAGACTTGTATCCAATGGGGAATGGTAGAAAAAAACAGGGAGGCAAGTTTTACAGAACCAGTACGACAAACGTTTGATGAAAATTTGGTCTAATCGATTCACTTCTTCAGATTCTTAAGACAGCGTGGAGCTTATTTTAAAAGACACATTTTAATATTCACAAGCGTTATCAAGCTTAAGCCAATGGTGGAATTTCTTTAAAACGTTTCAACGTTTGAATTAAAATGGACCTGGACAACCTAAGCGGAAACACAGTCTTTTATCAATACAATAAAAGTTAAAAATACCATTTGCTTCGTTGTAGAGCCTAGCAGAAATTGAATTCATATACTATAAATAAAATATTTTTGTGTGGAAAACAGCATCAAAATCAGAAACTTAATTTTATAACATTTCTACGATTCAAGAAAAAAATGCTGCCTACTCAAAACGCACGGTTTATCTTTTATAACTTTTTATGATGCATTACTAAATATTAACTTTTAGAGCTAAAAATAGATAGTTTTCCAGTTTTTCAGCAACTTCCACCTCATGATGGAGCTTTACTACAGCCAAATTTTTTGGTAATTTATGATCAGACCCTATTGGAAACGTATTTCTAGATAGTATATTTTACCTGCAAAGGAAACGATTGATAAAATTTTTATAATGAGACAAAAGATCTGTTTTGTTTAAAATCTCTCCAATATAATGCTGTAAATGTATTGATAAATAAAAATTCTTATAATTAAAAAAGCTCACAGCAAAGCTTGACAGTTAACGGATAAAGTTACGAGATGGCAGCACCTCTATTGAGTCCATCTATTTGAAACTTCATCAACTATTAAAAAGGTACGAATCAATAAAAATGAATTTTGAAAGACTATAATCCTAAACGTTTGTAACTGCATCAAGTATTTTGCATAAAAATTAATGAAAATTCTGCCATAGAACAAAAAAATGAATTTAAACCTTCATAAGCTTGAAAAGCCACATATGTTACGATATTGAGTAGTTTAAAACAGCGCTTCTTAAACTTTCCGAAGTTAGGAAACTTTAAACTTTGACGAGTTTTTTTTTTCTGTTACAGAAGAAAACACCCAAATGAAGTGTAAAAATTTTAAATTATTAAATTATTTCATTTTCCGCAGATTATGTGTAAAGACATTGTGAAAACCGAAAATATACAATAATCTCCTTTCAAATTTGCACACTGTTATCATATTTGTGCTAAGACAATAAGTTTTTTTTCTGAAAGTAGTGGCACGCGTTCCACAGGTACACCGGTTGTGATAAATTGCATTCATTTAGACTTTACACTCTGCTATCAGCAAATTTAAATAAAAAATTGACTATATATTCTTATGCAAAGAATCTCGATTGTAATTGTTATTTTTACATTACTGTAGCCCTTACTTGTTTTAATTATTTTAATATAACCCTGATGTTGGTTTTTTTCAATGAAATTTCCATATAACCTTGTACATTTTTTTTCTTGTTGTAATTATGATTTCGTGTGAAAATCTCACTATAGTTAATTAAAATATTTGTACGCTACATACTGTAATGTATGTATAAATTATATAAACAAATTCCTTAATTAGCATTATTTAAAGATAAGACTCATTTTTTATTGGGAACAAAACGGAAAAAAGTGTGCCACCTAATTAATAGATTTGAAGTGAACCACAACGTTTATTTGAATAAATAATAGTAATAATAATAATAATAATAATAATATGTAGAATGTCATTACATCTGATAAAATTTCAACATTCTAGCCCTCTTGTAATTAGCAGGTGATTAGCTGTTGTTACATGTCTTTACAAATACAAACACATACAGTTTACAGAAATAGAAAAGCTACATAGTCCGATGTTGACATGCGTCCAAATCATACATGCAAACACATCCAGAAAATGACGATATACCCGTTTATATGTGTACGAACCTACACATATAAAACACTACCTGTCACACCACATCTCTGGTTTGTATTTTTGAGAATATCTAAATATTTGTAATGGAAAACCATGTTTTGATTTGATAGTAATTCAATGTAAAAGTGGATTAGATTAGATCAGTTCTGACTAATTGACCATTAGGAATAATGCAATAGTATGGAGTTAACATGTGTTTCACTTTTGAAATATTTTTAAAAATTCATACACCTCCTCGAGCATTACATATTTGTTGCAAAATCCTAACATATTTTTCTCTTTTCATATAATATTTATCAAAAGTGTCAAAAATATAGTTGTTAATCGTGTAATAATATCGACAATATATAACAATCATATACGGTTATAGTTTATAACTTATAATTTAGTCAACGATAAAATGTGCATTTTCTAATTGTGATTGCAATATTCTTGTCGTAATAGTCGGCAATTTAGCAAAACAACTACATAGCGTATTCTATGCGTCGATGGTTTTTCTCCGGGACGCCCCAAGCTAAAAAGCTGTTTAACACAGTAGCCTTATAATCATGTAGATATTTGTATCTTAAATAGATCATTTTGTTGTATTTTAACAATGTTTTAAAATTATTCTCAAAAGGAAACTAATAATTTTTAAAGTTTTTAAAACGAACGACTTCCAATCATAATAATTTCCACGAGAAAAAAAAAAACAACAAATAAATGCATGTCTGTGTCTTGTCAGACATGTGTCAAATGAGAATGCACTTTAATATTTGAATAATATAATGCATCTTACCGTACAAGTCATACAATTTTCTTTTCCAACGATTCTACGGTGGTCTGGTCGTATTGTTCAACATATAATGTTAATTAAACAATAACAGTATTGTCCATTTTAAATTACTTGATCTCTAAAGTTGGTTTATTAAACAATCGGAAGTTTCATATAAACTTGAACAACAAAAATCTAACACACTTGTTGAATATAGCATAGTATCTTATGTGGGTGGTGGTTGTGATAAGTTATTTTATGTTACATGACAGTATCAAGCAACAATAACATCGTTCTAATATAGCCGAGAGCTGTATTATAACCAACCATTATAAATCGCTAGATTAATATAAACGTGAATCTAATCAAATACTTATTTAAAGAAATATAAATATAAGTAATGGATTAATTTGAATAGGTCGTTTGACAAGTTGTTACAAATATGTATAAATAGCACCGCAACCATGGCGGGCGATATACCTCAGAATACAAAAATTACAGAACAGTGCTTTCGGGACGAAAAACTATTTATCTTTTATTATTGGCAGTTATAGTCGAGATTAAAATTCACATTCAATTTTTAGGTCTTTCTGGTGAATTAATTGACAAAATTTGTGCGATACTGTTTTTCAAAATTCAACTTACAGAGAATTTATTATCGTCAGAAGCTTTAGCTTTCCTATCAATGATTGTCCAGACAAATAGTATCCCATTAATTTTACATTGTTTTGAAGCCTCTCTTGTATTGATTCCTTCATACCTTATTTACTTTGCTTACAATTAGTTAGAGTGGGAACTAACATATTACAAACAATTAAGCATCCACTAAAAGCTGCTCTTAATACAAAACAAATACTATCGGTAATCGGGAAAATTTTAGATTTTTGACTTCTTCTATTCGTCCACAATAATCTCTTTAGTTATTCGTTAAAGCACGCAAGGAAAGAATACCATCAGTACGTCCTCAGACTTTTTGGAGTCCTTTCTTTTTCTATTCCCAAACTATTCCTGTTCGTTCCATTTTGAGAAGTATTAGAAGATACGCAAAAGCACTAGAGATAGAAAATTCATATGATTGTTGCGCTTTGTTGCGATTCTTTTGAGATTTTAAAATAGTATTGTACTAATTTTCAAGGTTTTTAAAATCAATTTCAGACACTACTGTTTTACATTTCGTCTATGGAATGAGCTGTAGAGGACGGTACAAGACCGATAAAAATGATGGAAGTAAAGACTTAAGACAGTATAAGATCATTATCTATATGATTGCATCCTTTGATAGAGGATTGTAGATTGTAATGCTGTATATCTGTTTCGCACAGATGTATTTGTATTTTAACATAATTGTTTTAATGTCCATTTTGTATCGACATCCTCAAGACATCTTCGAAACGATTTTTTAATAATTCAAAACTTGTACAAAAGCGGATTATCGTAAAGTATATATAAAATATATGTATATCGCTTTTCGCACATAATATAGTAATGCAAACAACAATACAAAACTATAACTTTTTAAAGTATAAAATTTATAAATATATTATAAGAACGGTCCTGTTATAAAGTGGTTATGTTAGAAGAGTTTCTTTTTAATTTTAGTAAAACTACCATAGATGGCGTCAACGTTTTAAGTCGCTTGGACTTGTAGATCTCATGTCAATAAAGTCTAGAAAATACAATATTTATAATTATCGTGAAAATTGAAATAGAATACCTTATCGTGGCTGTAAAAGTAGTAAAAGGTCGTCTGAAGTCGTCCCCCATGTGTTGGAGATAAGTTACTTGTTTCATTTTGATAAATATATAATAAGACAAATTAGTAAAATATTGTTAAATAGTTTTTTACTAAATGTGAGTAATATTGCAACACAAAGTTTGTAATTTTTCTAAAATAAATTGGTATAAGTTATCTAGTATAATTACAATGAATTTTTGTAAAATTACTAGATTTATTTGATACATTTGGCTTAGTAAAATTACAAAATAATGTACAGTAATATTACTAAACATAGTTCTAGTAAATGATTAGTAATTTTGCGACTGATGATTTGTAATAATTTGAAACTGAGTTGTGATAAGTTGTGTAGTAAAATTACAAGACTGAGTTCCATAATTTCAAAAATGTGGTGCGTAAAAACTTCCTACACAAATTTAGTAAAATTACTACGGAAAT
>JAEDXX010000494.1:0-38817 GCA_021725515.1 Epicauta chinensis
AAATTAAGTATTGAATACCTTTTTTTTGTATGTTGTAGAAAAACATGGATCTAACAAGGAGACGGCAAGGTTGTGGGGTATTCAAACTTAAATGAGGTTTTGTGTGTAATCAGTACTCAGTAAGAGTACTCATTTGCCCAAGCCGTAGCACCCACTACTCAGTCGTTGTCGAGAAAAAAAAAGATAATTTTATAGAATTGAGGTCCATTTTTCAAGTTTTACTGTACATTTACTGTCAAATGGACTATAAACTCCGTCCAAAATTTAAGTAAAAATTTCAAATTGCAAATGCTAGTTTATGTGCAACTTAACAGTTGAAAAATTCCAAACTGTTAAATGTTTACTTGAACCAAAAAGTATATTATGTTGTGGCACTACCGTTGGAATAAAATCCTACGCATTTGTTTACACATTTTGCTACTGATTTTTCAACATTACCTCTTAAATTCGATATCGGTATCAAATTTCAAACACAACAAAAGCCTACGTCGGCGACTCCATCCATCAGCGTTTTCGACTGAAACAATCTGAAAGTTTAGACAAAGCGTATTTTTAGGCTCTTTAACTCCCATATTCAATGATCGCATGTGTACAGTGGCGTCCAATTTTGGTGTCACCAAAAAGTAAAAGAATCCATCAATTTATTAAACTTGATGTGGAAATATTACTATTGATGCATTATAAGGATAAGTGCGGCTCAGTATCTATTCCGAGTAACAAAATACAACAAAAACAATCTTTGCTTAAAGTTTGTAGACATTGTTGTTAAAATTAAATTAAAACACTGTTTTTTGGACTATCAATGTCTTTATTTTATTTCTAATATCGTATAACGTTTCGGAAGTTTATTATCACCGTCCGTTATCAAATACAGAATGTAAACAATATGTTACGTGGTGGTGTAAGCAGAAACCTTATAAGAAAAAAATCATGTGACGACAACAACATTCTTTAAATAATAAACAACACTGTTAAGCAGTGTTGGCAGATTAAAATCTAATAATTTCTAGAAAGTTAATAGATTCAACTGGAATTATATTAGAGAAGAATTCTCATTTTCATGCAACATAGAACAAGGAAATTCTACATATTACTAGACTTCGTACGATTTCGACGGTGCAGAAGTGCGTGGGGGAGGGGAGTTTTCTCTCTCTATCGTTCCGCCCAAACACATACACAGCGTACAAATAGACAGAGAGAGTAGGCAAGTGTCCCTCCGAAGTTGAATTCACTCTATTTATGCAAAAACATTTAACATTCTAGAAAAAAGTTTACTGTTAAATCATTACAAGAAATTTGAATCAGTAGGTCTAATGAATTTTCACTAATTCTGGCAATAGTGGAATTATGTGTGACGCTATCGGAGTAATTATTTCAGGATATGCAACTTGGCCAAGACCAGGCGGTGTTCACTTTTGACCCCCACCATGCCCAATTTTGCCAGAGCCGGCCGAGTCTGAATTGGAAACTTGACAAACTAAAAATTCTGAAACCACAGCCGTTCTTCTTATAGCCTTGTTACATCGTTAGGAAACATAAGTTTTTCCGTTACCTGCAACTTGCTCGGAATTTTCGCCGTTTTTATTTATGTCGTCGTGCTGTTTAGTTGTGAAATGAGTTGATCAATATCTTGCAAGAGCTACTACTAACCACGTTTATCAGTGTTTATCACTAAATAACACTTTTAAGTTGGTATTAAAAAATTCTCCTGCCTGACAAAATTGGGTCCTATCTAAAAGCATTGAGTGAACACCGCCTGGCCAAGACCACGGGCCAGGTAGCAAATATCACACCATATCGCGGGCTGGATTCTATATAAGATATATAACATATGTTATATATCAGGGGTGGGCACATACTAGGACAATGAGAGCCGCAGTCCGGTTTTTCGTATGTTATAAAGAGCCACACAATAGTAACATAGTAATACTTAAATACAGAATTCGAATTTAATTTCAAATTAATATGGTTATATATCTTATAACAGATTTAAATTTTCAATGAGAGCCGCACTCAGCCCAAGAAAGAGCCGCATGCGGCTCCGAGAGCCGCATTTGCCCACCGTTGGTATATAGCAGGGGTGGGCACATACTAGGACAATGAGAGCCGCAGTCCGGTTTTTCGTATGTGATAAAGAGCCACACAATAGTAACATAGTAATACTTAAATACAGAATTGGAATTTAACTTCAAATTAATATGATTAGATATCTTATAACGGATTTAAATATTCAATGAGAGCCGCACTTAGCACAACAAAGAGCCGCATGCGGCTCCGAGAGCCTCATTTGCCCACCGTTGTCATATATCAACGGTGGGCAAATGCGGCTCTTTGTTGGGCTAAGTGCGGCTCTCATTGAAAATTTAAATCCGTTATAAGATAAATAACCATATTAATTTGAAATTAAATTCGAATTCTGTATTTAAGTATTACTATGTTACTATTGTGTGGCTCTTTATGATATACGAAAAACCGGACTGCGGCTCTCATTGTCCTAGTATGTGCCCACCCCTGTTATATATTAACACAATAACATTTGAAAATAGTTATAAGGGCCGGGAAAAATCATATCGAGGACCGAATCCGGCCCGCGGGCCGTACATTGCACATCCCTGAATTATTTTGTCTCTTGTCATTCTCTCTAACTCGTTTTTTCAATGGCTTACGCAGTTGAAACGGAACTTTTCTACATAGGGCTGTTGTTTTAATTTAAAATTATGGGGGTTTATTTTTAGATTTCCGATTCCCGTAAACAGTTCTTTGTGTTTCTCGAGCAATTTATCGTAATCATCAACTTCGATTGCATGGTGTTTCTTTGGTCAAATAAGCAAATTTAAGCTTTTATTGTTTCTATTCCTAGAACCGGTTTTTACATCTCTTTTCACTTTAACAATATAAAATCTTATTAAATGAATGTTTTGTTTTTTCTACTTTTAAAACAACTGCTTCTATATAAAATGTCTAGTCTAGACGTTTTATATAGATTGTAAAATGCGTTCTTACAATAATCCAATTGTTTACATATTTTCAATTTTTTATAAATAGAATTAGGAATAACAATTTGATCGATTTTATGCAAATTTTTTTTAGCTATTGATCCCAGTGTATAATTACTTTCTGAATGATTTAAATCATTGTTTTCAATAATTTGTATTACTTTAGTGCGACATTGTTTGGCCAAATGATTTATTTTATTGCACTTACTGCATGTTTTTCCTGTTGCCGGGCAGGTGTTCTTGTCGATGTTGTGTCCTCTCCCATAGCGATAACAATTTCTCTGCTTACTCTGGTCTGCTCGATGATTTATTGCTGTTTTCTTTTCTTGAACTTGTTTATTCGGTACATTTTAGCTCCGTCACGCTCGAACCCGCTTGATTAAATATATTATTTCTTGTTGCTCATTCTAAACTACAAACAATGATTATGATTGTAGTACTTTTTATTTTTTTTGTAGCATCAATAATTAAACAGGAAAACGATAAAAACTCCCCGTTTTCCAACAACCGCAACGCATCGCACAATTGGGCATTCGAAATACCTGTGCTCCCTGATGTTAGACGCAAGTGGTATACTCTGTCCAAAAATTAAGTAAAAAATTTCAAATGACAGATGATAGATTATAGGCAACTTAACGTTTCAAAAGTTCCTAACTTTTACATGTTAACATGAAAGAAAAAGAATATTATGTTGTGGCACTACTGTTTGAATAAAACCCTACGCATTTGTTTACAAAATTTCGTGGTACTTTTTTTGATATTAACCGTAGCCGACGTCAAATAACTAGCCGTGCTGAGAAAAAGGCAACGTCGCACTTCTCTCTACTAGCGGACCGATCGGTCTGATCGAGGGCATTTCTTGCTACAAATTGGCAATGTTTATGAAGTGATTATTGACACTTTTATTTGGAATTTGATGTTTTCCCTAATGATGATGATCAACTGCCATGCCTTTGAGATTTCTAAAGAGACTAATATTAAAAGTTCAATACGTACGTAGACAATTTAAAATAATTTTGATTGCTAGAATCAGAATTGCCGAAATTTGGTCATCATTCCAAATGATTGTAAATATATATATATTAGACTGTATCAGAAAAATCGACTATTTTTTTTTTCGAAAGGCACCCTGCAAATATTGTTCAGGATGTCGAAACAATGGGCCTGTGAGAATATCAGCTCTTAATTTTAATATTTACAGGTGCCTCATCGCGATTTTCTATTTCCCATTTGATTAACATGGGAAAACGATTCTCTTGCACTTTGGAATTTTATAGCTCACATTCGAAACAATATTTCGAAATGACTAAAATATAGTCTTATACAAAATTTACCGCTCTACAAAAAAGGTCTCTTAGAATTTTTTGATATATTTAGTCCTTCAAAATTTATTCAGGGTTAATGGTAAATTTTTACATTTTTCCAATTTTTTGACGTAATCATCATCTTTATGGAAAATTTTATAGAAAATTTTTGTAGAGCATTTTATTCTCTATAACTTATCTTTATAAAAGTTGTTGATATTTTTTACAGGTCGAAAGTTATTTGACTCACAGTATAAAATATTACTAGAAGTTTCTAGAATAAAAAAAATCAGTTCATTGCAAATAACTTACGACCTCTAAGAAATATCGAAAACTTTTGAAAAGATAAGTTATAGAGAATAAAATTCCCTGCAAAAATGTTCTATAAAATTTGCCCAAGAAGTCGATGGTTGCGTCAAAAAATTGGAAAAATTTAAAAATTTACCATTAACCCTGAATAAATTTTGAAGGACTAAATATATCAAAAAATTCTAAGAGACCTTTTTTGCAGAGCGGTAAATTTTGTATAATACTATATTTTAGTCATTTCGAAATATTGTTCTCAACGTGAGCTATAAAATTCCAAATTGCAAGAGAATTTTTTTCCCATGTTAATCATATGGGAAATAGAAAATCGCGATGAGGCACCTGTAGATATTAAAATTAAGAGCTGATATTTTCACAGGCCCATTGTTTCGACATCCTGAACAATATTTGGAGGGTGCCTTTTAAAAAAAAATACTCGATTTTTCTGATACAGTCTAATATATATATATACATTTATTCTCTATGGCAGCTTCATTACAGAAAAGCTATTGCATTATTTTCAATATTTTGACTGCATTTGTCGTTTTTCTACCTAATTATTGGTACTACAAACAAAGATTACTACAATCATAAGCATCATTTGAACTAATCTGGCATTTTAATGTGACCCCCCACCCCCTTATTTTTTGTTATGTCCGATATTCTTGCACCTAAATAAAGTACATAATCTTTTTTGTTACTACAAAAATCTACAAGCAATTTACTATTACCCTCATTAGCTTTTGTATTGTTTTCAATATTTTCTGCTAAACACAGTATTTATCGTTTTTCTGCCTAATTATTGATACTACAAAAAAATAAAAAATACTGCAATCATTAGCATTTAGAATGGGCAAGAAAAAAATAGATATTTAATTTTTTTTGTCCCATATTGTTTATCAGATTTTCTGATTCCTCTGCCGCTTTGCAAATTTCTATAGTTTTTTCAACGTTAAACTGGTTTCTCTTAGCAATCGATTTTAAACTCTTGTATCCAAGATGCCACAGACAATTCTGTCCTTTATTAACGAGCCAACTCAATTCAATAAACCAATAGTCATATTTAACCAAATTTCCATCTTATAATGTCATTGTCATCAAAATATAGAAATAAATTTTTCATGCCTTAAGACTGTTTTTTTCAAAAAATCCAAAAACAGGTAACCTTATTTTTTTTTGCTCTAACAAATGACGTTATTTTTATTAAAATCGGATAGTGCAATAATTTTTTATGAAGGATTACAGTCTTTCAAGTGGTAGTTTACCCCCTTTTAACAGGGCTAGGTGGTATCTGAAAGCATATATATTTATTATTTGATATCAGGAAAAACGTAAAATTGGTTTGGTACTGATTGCTACCGTCCTTATATGCAAAACTACATAACCACCCTGATTTTGACAAATCTTTGAGAGCCCTTTTCACCCCTTAAAACGAAATAAGGGCCGCCAAAAAAATATGCATTACTTATTTTTAGATAGACAACAACATCGGAGTCAGACACCTCGAATAATTTCCTTGTAAGACTCAAGTTAATAGGGTGACACAAGCGAGCATTATTTAAGATGGTTTAAAAAATCAGTGGCCATGCATGGCATAAAATCTCTTAAATTAATTAGGAACGGTGACAGTAGCGTTTACAAAAAAAATCGAGATTATATACCATATGGAGGACTGTGTTTTATCGAAAAAATTGAATGTATAAGCGCCATTAAATACAGGAAAAATGAAAATGTACCATTTCAGGAGAAAGAAAGTAATCTAAGAAATGATATCCTTAATTCGCCAAACCATATTACGGGTGACCATTCAAATTGCGCACCATAGTTTTGTAAAAAAAAGTGGCGAGTCGTCTAGTACATTCTCTAATATTCTCGTTGATTCTTCGATTTATGAACACTTTGGCCAATGCTTGAACAGGGCAGCTAATTTGGCAAATAGTCTTTTATATGATGCCGATAGTAATAATGCAGAAACCTATAATTCAATAGTTAACAAGTTCGTAGGCGGCAAAAGGATGAATTTCTCTTTGAAAGGTAGTTCTCAAAGACGATGTTTTGCGACGGCCATTGAATATAATTCAAAGGGTACTTTAGTTTTAAAAACAATAAATCGAATTTTGAGTCATGGAGCGGGTGTAATCATGAAACAAATATTCGAGCGGAAAATGAAAGCAAATGAAAGTGGTAAGAACTCAGGCTCTAAGCAACGCCGAAGGCAAATTTATAGTGCAGATTGCGATTACGGGGAGAATACTACTGAAGATATTTTAGTTGAAGAGTATAATGCGGAAAAATCGGATAACCAACCACCAGTACAGGACGAGCTCAAGGAATTAACGAGGAAGGTAGAATGTAAAAAATGAATATAGAAATGAGTCCGACTATGAATAAAAACGATTACGGGGCCAGGCTGAATCGACTGAAAGCTTTGAAATTGGAGGAAAGAAGGAAGAGAAGGAACAAGTATTTGTGAAAAGGTAGATACTGGGCCGCACTCCATGTAAAGTCTCAAGATATTTGGAAAACGAGCTGCTCGAAAAACTAAACGCGAAAGTGGAAAAACTGACACAATATGTAAAGGAAAACAACACGAATAGAGAAATGAAGGAAAGTAGAAGGCACTTGAACTGCATTATAAGCAAACTAACTAAGGAAAATATATAAAATACGATAAACTCTACAAAGAAGAAAAAAGAAACAAAATATATGGCGTCGCGGTGCGCGATAGGCAAAAACACCGCCGAGATGGAGCAAACAGAAAAGATCAGAAGCACGCTAAACTTTGGACGAGACTTCGAAGTAGTAAAGAAATACATAGATTCGAACTGACCAGAGGAAATGTTCAAAAATGTAAGACAAGAACGCGGAAATGCAACAGAACAGATGTACAGGGTGAACCATTTTCGATGGTTTTGCAGGGTATCTCCTATAAGGCGAGGTCGTACAGAATAATGGATTGTACATTCCTACTAGTGGAAAAAATATTCCTATATTTTTTTTTCTGAAGATGTTTTGTCCATTACATCATATATATTGTCCATATTGAATAATAACATCAGTATTGAATAATAACATCAAATTGTCGACCTTATATAATCGTAGAGTGTATTTATTGTCGTGTCGTTCTAATGATATTATCCCCAACCACATAAAACAACAAGAAAAATGTATAATAACATTACAAATGGAAAAACACCTATACAGTATGAGTGTTGCAAGATTGTTGAACGGATTTCAAGTTGCAGTTTTGAAAATGGAAATCAAGATAACGATATGGAAGATAAAGAAGCTACAGAGGGAAGAACGAGAAGATATGTCAAGATTAATGGAAACGTTAAACCAGCAAACGTTATTATTTTTAAAAAACTTGATAAAAAAGCGATCCAAGAATAATTTTAACAAGATTAAGACAGAGAACATTGATAAATTCCAACGTCTTAAAGATAAGTATAATAAGATTGATATGGGAAAAGAAATAAAAGCCTTATTTAATTATACTAATGTCAACATACCTGAGAGAGTGGAGTATCTCTTGAACTTATCCCCAAATGTTGGTGTGCCAGTGGATAATAAGGAGATACCAATTTTAAATTTGATTTAGAATGTGGAAACTTATGTTAATAACATCTTTGAAGAAGAAGAAAGAAACATTGTCAGGAATAGGGCTGTCAACATCATCACCAACCATTTAAAATATAACCAGAGAAGAACAAAACTAGAAAGAGATTTTGAATATACAAAGAAATATTCAAAGCAAAATAAAGAAATAATAGTTACCAACGCGGATAAAGGTAATATTACGGTCATTTTATATAAGGACACGTATATGGTCGAAACAAACAAGATTTTGGAAAACTACAAACTAGTGAATAAAAATCCCACGAAGAAATTTGAGAACAAGATTAATAAATTTATTGACAAGACATTAAAGATGGAATTCATTAGTTATGAAGAATATAAGAATCTAAAACAGTTTAATTCAATAGCACCTAGATTGTAATGCTTACTGAAAACGCATAAGAAGAATTTAGCATTTAGACCTATAGTAAGTTGTATTGCAGCTCCATCCTACAAGTACGTCAATTCCATATTAACACCAGTAACATCAACATTTCAATATAGTTTGAAAAATTCCTTTGAATTGGTTGAACATCTTAGTGAAGTTGTGGTTCCCGATAATTATACACTAGTTTCTTTGGATGTGGTTTCTTTGTTTCCATCAATTCCCAGAAACTTGATGATCGATATTTTAAAGAAAAATTGGTACATTATAAAATCGTATACGAATATAGATAAGAAATTCTTTATGGAAATGATTAAGTTGTATTTTGATACGAACTATTGTGTTTTTGATAACAAGTATAACCAACAAATTGATGGAACACCGATGGGCAACCCATCCAGCCCCATATTAGCGTCGATATTGATGAATGAATTAATAGATTCAACTTTAAAGAAGTTACCATTTAAAATCCCTTTAATAAAAATTTATATAGATGACATGCTTTTGTTAATTCCAAAGGGAGTGGATAGGATTGTGTTAGAGGCGTTTAATAGTTTTCATCAAAGAATTAAATTTACCATTGAATATGAAGAAAAAAATAGGTTACCGTATTTGGATATACTATTGATACGAGATGGAAATGTTGTTATATCTGATTGGTAAAAAAAAGAAACTTCGAGTGGAAGATTGATTAACTATTTTTCGAATCACAAGTACAACAACAAAATCATGATTGCAATAAACTTATTACACAGAGTTTTCTACCTTAGTAATGAAAAATTTTGGTTGAAAAATGAAAAGAAATTGGAAACTATTTTGAAGAGGAACAGTTTTCCAAGAATGATAATCGTTAAATTAATAAATGAAATTAAGAATACAGTAAAACATCATATAAATAGAGACCAAACGTTAATTGAGAAAAATAAAATTAAATATTACAAATTTCCATACGTGGGAACTTTAAGTAACCGATTGGTGAGAGCGTTGAAGATTAACGGGCTTAATGATAATATAAATGGATTTGCTTTTTATATTATAAAGAAAATTCAAGATCTATATACAAGGACAAAAGATAGGAGAACAATAGAAGAATTATCGAATGTTGTTTACGGAATTTCATGCAAAAATTGCGATAAAATATATGTGGGCCAAACATCACAACGGATAGAAAAAAGACTTCAACAACACAAGAATGACTGTAACATCACTAATATCGATAAGAAGAACAAAACAGCATTAGCAAAACATCATTTTGATCTTGGCCACATTTTTGATTTCAACAACACGTCATTGAAGATTTTAGATTGGGGACAACAAATGGTTGAGATGTTGAGGAATCTATTTTTATAAAGAAAATGAAAAGTTTAAATTATAAAGAAGACTGCTGAGACAACTCATGCGTACGATCATTTGTTGAAGAGTATCCATACCTTTAGATAAAAAATAATTAACATATGACAATGAACAAGCGCATTAACTCGTAAAATCTCCATTTTGTTTTTGTATTTTTAAAAAATTTTTACAACTTTTCGAAGATTTTTCATATCGTTGATTTTTGTGAATTTGAGTTGTGTAATTGCATGTTTGGTTGTAGTTGATATCTATTTTTGAGTTCCGTATTAAGTTGAATATATTTGACGACAAAATACAATTAATCGATAACATTAAATAAAATCGGAATGTTCTGGAACAATGAGGTATATAGTAATTATATAATTTTATAATTTGATTTTATTGATATGTCTAATTTTGTACTATGTGGGATTATTTAAGTTGATTGTATCTTTCTTTTTATAGCCCTGAAGAAACTGTCGGCATAGTTGTTGAATTCCGTTTTTTATTTGTCCAATTACCTCGTAATTAGTAGAGTTTGGTTAATTCCTTCATTTTACTTTTCAGCACTAGTATCGAAATGAGCTCATTTCAATACAGTAGCGAGTTTAACAATAGCGCTATTATTGACGCAAAATAGAAAAAAAGACATTATGGGCGACATAATAAAATCCAGCGCTCCAAAACTTGGACAGAAAATCTTCCTAGAGGATGAAACAACCATTAGGATTGATGGCAATAATATGCCGCAGTAATAAAGGGGTAGGGGGAGGGGGGGCAAGATGGGCCCTTTAAGGAAAAAATGCTCATAATCTAACTTTATTTTACTCATTTCACTGTTTTTTAGTCCCTTGACATATATTACGTGTTAATATGTAGCGTCCGTTGAACAATAACAAAGTGAAATAAACGATACAAAACAAACTAATATTTAAGCAAAATGCTGAAAAAGTATTACCAGCTAGCCAGTACTTCGAAACGCAAGTAATAAAAATTTACAACATATTTAAACGAGTACCTGAGTTCAAAGAACCTGGGTTTTCCCTCTCGTTGTGTGAGGGAAATGGGCTGTAAGATAGTTAGAAGACTACAAAAAGCTGCGTTTCTTAAATATTGGAAATTTTATTCCATCAAGTTGGTCACTTGGCTGTCAAAAGATGTCCGTTCTCTCAGTGTATAGGGTATATATATATTAGACTGTATCAGAAAAATCGACTATTTTTTTTTTCGAAAGGCACCTTGCAAATATGGTTCAGGATGTCGAAACAATGGGCCTGTGAAAATATCAGCTCTTAATTTTAATGTCTACAGGTGCCTCATCGCGATTTTCTATTTCCCATTTGATTAACATGGGAAAAATGTTTCATCAACATTTGGAATTTTGTAGCTCTTTAACCGTTTATCAAACTGATAAGACCAAAGCACGATTTTGTAGGGAATTGAACGCACTACAAAAAAGGTCTCTTATAATTTTTTGAAAAATTCACTCTTTCAAAAGTTATTTAAGGTTAAAGTTAAAGTTGAAAATTCTGGTGAATTCTAGAATTTTTGATAAGGTAATTTCACGCGTTTAGTGAATTTATTAAACTAATTGCCAAATTTTGTCCTAAATTGTTTGTTTCAGAGTTTTTTTGAAATTCTGAGAATATCTTCAGTCCATTTGCCTGGTTCTTTTGTCTAAAAAATCTTGATTTAGACGCTTTTTTTGATATAAGCATTTTATTCTGCATTAATAATATGTAAATTTAAGTTAAAATCATTATTATAAATTGTTTTTGCTTAAAAATATTTTTTAAACTATTTAATTATTTGAAAAAATAAATCTAACTGGAACTAATAATTCTAAATATTTTTTTACCAATAAAAATAAAATAGTTTTGATGAAAAAACGTGGCAGAATATTTAACAAATTTTATTTTTACAAGTTATAAATATACCTAATTACAAAAATTATATTTTTTTAAGGAATTATAATTGTGAAAGGTTGTTTTTATTGCAGTTAGTGAAATGTTTTCGATGGTTATTTATAGTTAACAACAAGTATTGCAGATCCTCCTCATTTTTCGTAAGACATTGATTATACTCTTCAATTAAGGCTACACCTCGTTCTGCAACATCATTTACGACAGATAATTTCTCAAAAAATTTTTTAGATTCCTTGAAGCTGAGATTGTCAGGCCATGAGTATATGTCCGCCTCAATAAAATCGTATGATAAATTAAATATGTTAAAAATTTCTACTGATTGTACTGATACGAAGTCACTAATATTTTTATCCAATAAGGAAGGCAAGTCTTTCTTATCAATTTCATATCTTTTCGCATTCGCAGTCTGACTTTGTCGGTTTTTAATATTTTCAACCATTTTTTTTAACGTCAATTGCTATGGTATCATCAAATAAGGAAATTATAGCAAATTTATCTGTCAAATACCATAAATGATTGAGCATTTTACTTAATGCGGCTTTCGATACAGCTGAATTAATTGTGTCGTACTGAATCATTTTCTGCATAAAATTCAAATCGTTATTCGGAGCTAAAATAGCGATAGGTGCAGTAAACCAGGCTTTCAAATAATTCGAGACAATAAAAATGCAAATTTGACGAAGACTATTTGTTTCTCGAACACTAAGTTTAAAGCTCTCTCTAAAAATGAATATTTTTAGGGAATAAATAGCCTTTGCCATCCATCGAGCATGGCTCACAGGTCCTGGAATTTTGAAGGAAAATTGGTCTCTTGAAGTAGCTCCCAAAAAAATCGATGAAAGTTCTAGAAACTCTTTATAATCGTTCCTATGATGATATTTCTGCAACACATTAAATTGATTTTAGAAGAAAATTTAGACCCATCAAAATCAAAATTTATTGTCGTATTTTCAGTAAGCTTCAAATTTGAAAAATTGAAAGACAAGCGTCAAATAATTTCTATCTTTATGAATTTTATTAATGTATTCTTTAATTAAAAAAACAGTAATCCATATTTGTAAAGATTCTGTTGATTGTTGCATAGTAAATTTTCATTTTAAAACATAAATAATAGTAATTTAAAAATTTATGTATCCTTTTTATTTATTCACTTATTTATGATTTATTTTCTAACATCATTAGTTTTCGCAAATTTTTCTGATAAGTATATTTATTTATTTAATTAGTATTACTAAACCATACTTGTAAATAATTTTCAATGAAAGCAAGTAAATCAACAGTTTCATCAGATAAAACACTGGCGACGACAGCATCTTCTATACCAGCTCTCCATTTATTTGCACAAAACATTAATATAACTCGGAAGTCATAATTTCTAGTTTTTGAGGCGATTTTTGCGAAATGAGTTCCATTTCAAAATCAGAGAAATATGAATTTGGGCTTAGCGTTGATTGTGGCGATTTTAGGAGTTCTAGTTGCTGATCATTTGACATTTTTGAGTTATTAGGGACAGGGACGTCTGAAATACACAACTCACATAAATGAAGGATGAAGATAATAAAGTTACAAATTGTTCCGAAATGCTTGGCAGGTTATATTACGTGTGTGTGGTAAAATTTAATAACGTAAATATTGTTAAATACATACTTGTACTGCCCATATCTTTTGAATCCTCATGAAAAAACCCTCGATGACTTGAAGATCTTTGGGCTTTTAAAAAATTTTTTTTTTCCTCACTAATATATTTCAATGCATCTTTATGTGTAATATCAAAAAGTTGTTGAAGTTTGATTGTAAATGCAATCTCTTTCTTCATTTGTGCAGCAGAATCTTTGCGTTTTGAATTGCGTTGCAATCCTTTCCAATTATTAAACAAACGTATCAATTTTCTGATTGTACTTTTTGTCATGCAAGTTGGGATCTGTGCTTTCTTCCAGTTATCTTCAACTTTTTGGACGGATATTAAGGCACTTTGATTCACTCTACAATTTTCAATTTTGTGATGGTAAAAAAATAAAGCCATAACTTCCTTGACTAATGGAAGTTTCCGGCCAACAATATTTTCTGTTGGAGTGCCGATTAAATAAATATTTTTATTCATTTTACAATAACAATGTAACTAAACAAGATCAAAACGCAATAAGACAACGAATTTATGTAAAATATAAAGTAAATGCTAGAGAACAACAAATTAAACCATAGTGATTTACTTTACAAGGTGGGAAAGTGACACTTTTCACAAGAGCGGATAGTTTGGATCACGAGGCGAAGGCCGAGTGATCCAAATCCGCGAGTGTGAAAAGTGTCACTTTCCCACCGTGTAAAGTACAACATTTTTTTAATACTAACGACCTTTGATTTAATCTAATTTTTTAATATATTATTTATATATACAGGCTGTCTCGTAAGAAATGGATTACCTCACGCGCTTGTGTTTTCAATTTTTTCTCTGCTACAGCACGCACCTGAATGGTTACTGAATTTAATTAATAGTAAATTATAAAAGACACTTCGAATCAGGATTTAATTTCATATGAGAGTCTGCAAGGTGGTTCATTACTTACGAGACATTCTGTATATATTGAATCTAGAATTTTATTATATATAAAAATAGAAACATTTGTTTACATTTTTGACATTCTCGACAATTCGAGAAGGCCATTGTTATTATTGTTATTTTTTTTTGACCCCGAACAGCATCGAACAGCACAGTCAGACCGAGACAGTTGCCGTGTACAGTTGTGGTTTTAGACGACGTGGTATTATAAACGCAATTGTTTTTAATCGAAATTTAAATTCAAATTAACCGAAATTAATTTAAATTGAATCACTGGGAATAATTAATATATAATTTAATTGAAGATAGAGGCATTTTAATTCTCAGTTTTTTGTTTATTTTTTTTTCTTATATTCCAAAATTTAATCTGTGTATTTTTGAATTGCTAAAAATGTGTGGTATTGAGAAAAAAAGAATTGCGTCGATTTTGTCCCACAAAAAACTTGTTGAACATCATTTTTAGTACCCCTAATAGAAACTAAAAGTCAATAGTGAAGAAAAGTGTCACTTTACCATTAAGATATTAGTAAAGTAAAGTCAACTTTCAACTGTTAGTATTAAGAAAACAATATTTCTATTAAGATTAAAGAAACAATGCACTTTGTGACCAAAGCATAACCTGTACTAATTCTAGAAAAAAGATGAATAGCTCAACGAGTAAAATCACGGTAGTGGAGGGTGATTTTAAAGAGATTTATTATCAATGTGGGTGTTACCGTACTTGAATGTCTAGTATAAAAGTGTAATATGAGACATGACACTATAGTTATGGGGAATTGTATTACAAGACAATAAAAGCTAAAAATTAAGTTTGTAAACAAATTATCTGAAATAATAGTTATATAACAAATCATCAATCAGAGTTTATTGAGAGAAAATTGATTATCCTATTTTTTTTATTAAATCTTTTTTCGTGACGTAAAAGATATTTATATTTTTGATTATGTTCATGCGATATTTTAAAAGCTTATAATATTTCATAATTACAATGTAATTAACATTAAGCTATTAATAAAATCAACGTTAAAAACAATCTAATATTTTCGTTACTTTGCATCCATACTGAATATTATGAGTTATGAAGTTTAGTCTGCTTGTATTTCAATTCAATAAACAGTTTAAAAAATATTTTTAAGCAAAAACAATTTATAATAATGATTTAAACTTAAATTTACATTTTATTAATGCAGAATAAAATGCTTATATCAAAAAAAGCGTCTAAATTAAGATTTTTTGGACAAAACAACCAGTCGAATGGACTGAAGATATTCTCAGAATTTCAAAAAAACTCTGAAACAAACAATTTAGGACAAAATTTGGCAATTAGTTTAATAAATTCACTAAACGCGTGAAATTACCTTATCAAAAATTCTAGAATTCACCAGAATTTTCAACTTTAACTTTAAATAACTTTTTTTTTGAGGTAAAAAACCTTCTTTTTGTAGGAAAAATTCTGATCTTTTTAATAGGAATATATATTTTTTCATACATGCAACGGAAGACCCTTTAAAATCCAATCAAAGTGAAAAAAGCAATTTTTCACCAAGTGCGGCGCGTGGTACATCAAATTTGATATTTTTTTCTGAAAGCTGAGAGTTTTTCCCACAAAATATGTCATTTTCGCGATGTGCATATTTTTTGTTCTTTTACAATTAAATAAAATGTAAAATCTTGACAATAAAAATGCATATTTTTTTACGATCGTTTGTAATCGGTTATTTTACGTGCATGTTTGGAGCTGTCGAATATACCCGATTGCAGTATTTTTCGCGGTTGCTATAGTAACCGCGCCAATATCTGAAAAAAGTTTAAAAATATACGTTTATCTTCAAACGGCACAAAAGTGACAGTTTTTGTGACTCAAATGACAAGGTAAAAATAGCATTTTGTGTGCCTAGGCGCTTTTTTCTTTTTTTATAAGCTTAGGCAGACAAAATGACAAAATCTGTCACTGGCGTTTAATTTTATTCGTTGTATGAATTTTGTTTTTTGCATCGCCATGGAAGCAGTACTGCCAAGATATTGTGATCAGTTAAAATTTTAATTTTTAAAAACTTTTCAATATTAAAAAATGTTAAATTAAGACGTTTGAAGATAAACTAGTATATGTCATTCGGCGCAAAACTGTCTTTGTGTGCTTCAGCTGACATGTCTGCCTCACAACAGTCAGCTTCAGCACACAAAGTTCCAGTTTTACGCCTAATAACATAATCTACTATTATCTTCAAACGTCACAAAAGTGACAGTTTTTGTGACTCAAATGACAAGGTAAAAATAGCATTTTGTGTGCCTAGGCGCTTTTTTCTTTTTTTATAAGCTTAGGCAGACAAAATGACAAAATCTGTCACTGGCGTTTAATTTTTTTCGTTATTTGACATTTGTTTTTTGCATCGCCATGGAAGCAGTACTGCCAAGATATTGCGATCAGTTAAAATTTTAATTTTTAAAAACTTTTCAATATAAAAGAATGTTAAATTAAGACGTTTGAAGATAAACTAGTATATGTCATTCGGCGCAAAACTGTCTTTGTGTGCTTCAGCTGACATGTCTGCCTCACTAGCGTTCGGCAGACAACAGTCAGCTTCAGCACACAAAGTTCCAGTTTTACGCCTAATAACATAATCTACTATTTTTAATTGTCGAGATTTTACATTTTATTTAATTGTAAGAAAACAAAAAATATGCACATCGCGAAAATGACATATTTTGTGGAAAAAACTCTCAGCTTTCAGAAAAACCGGTCAAATTTGATGTACCAAGCGCCGCACTGTGAAAAAATCGCTTTTTTCACTTTGATTGAATTTTAAAGGGTCTTCCGTTGCATGTATGAAAAAATGAATATTCCCATTAAAAAGCTGAGAATTTTTCCTACAAAGGGCTACATTTTACCAATTTTGAAAAAAAGGTTTTTCACCTCAAAAAAATTGATGAAAAAGTTGAAATTTTTGTTTCTTCAAAATTTCAAAAATTCATAACTTCGAAACGGCCGCATATTAAGAACTCAAACTTTCAGGGAATTTTTTTGTCAAAGTAGAGAACACCTCCACAAAATTTGAAAAAAATCGGCGGGGGTCGCCCCGTAAAAATGATTTTATTTGGTGGAATGACCCATATATACGGGTTGTTTCAAAAGTAAACGACATAGTTTTATCCAATGAATCCAATATATTTAATAAAAACCTATTTGATTACAGTTTTGGTTAATTTTTTTCTGATGACTCTGATTGGTCACATTTAGGAGGTTGTAACTTTTTAAAGAAAAAAGCTATTAAGGTTGTTGAGAAGAGCGGTGGGGATAGGCAGGAGTGGGGACTCCGTCCTATCTAAATACATGGGCAGAAGTATCTGTTGCCAACTTTAAATAAACAAAATTTTTTTAATTAAAATTGATGAAAATATATTTTTTTGGCGAAAAAATTGTATTTTTCAATGATTTAATTCCATTCTTTAATATTCTAAAGAGTTTTTATTAATTTAAATATTTTTTAACAATTTTCAAAAAAATTACAACATGAGGTAGAAAGCACGGCAACGTTGCACAGTGTTTACATATTTCTTGTGTAGTGGTACTTACTGACATAACCAAAAAAAAGATTTATAAATTTTGAATAAATAAATAAATAAATCAATAATATATTTATTTACTAAAAATGTTAATTATTAATAAATTTAATAATTTTATCTACGACTTATATATAAAGTGACTATTATACGAGTGGTTTTTGCAATATAATGTCCTATATTATTTCCTACAATTTTCTTATTGGCTTACGAGAGGGAATAATGGTCATTATTCCCGCTCGTAAGCCAATCAGAAAATACTATTTTCCTTAATTTTCTCTAATGTTAAAAAAACCATGGTAACTACAAAAAATAAATAAATCGCCACTTTTAACTAATAGTTCAAAAATGTCCGTTTTCTGTATGATTTTATAAACAAAAATGATGATGAAGGTAAATATTCTTGTACATCACCAATATCTGTACATTTAGAAAAAAGTCGTAGATAAAGTATAGTATACAACTCGCTAAAATGAGTGCTATTATTACCTCGAATGATTACAACACTCGCTCACTCCTTTCGCTCATGTTGTAAACTTCATTCTCGGTAATAATAGCACTCATTATAGCGTCGTTGTATAATATACTATTATTTGAAAAACTGAATGTTGCAATTATTAATGTTATAAAGGTAAGTTTTGAATTGGAATAGCACGCACTCATCCCACTTTTTCTCGTGCAGCAACGTTGCCAAGTTTAATATCATTGACTAAATTTTGTCATGTTTTTCAGTATAAAAATTTAAATATCTCAAAAACTAAGAACAGGAATTTTTTGAAACTCGTCATAGTTATTTTTAAGACTTCGATAAATATCTTGGTAGTTTTTTGTGAAATTGGTAATTCTGGTTATTTAGATATAAACGTTTAAATCAGTGTATTTATCGTTATGTGCATTTAACGCCATGTAATAACTCGTCTCAAAAGTGTAACTTTAACATTTTTTTTCTCGAAAACTAAGAACAGGAATGAATTCAAATTTTGACAAGACATTCTTTATTATCTAGATAATAAACTGTCAAATTTTGAAAAATTTCTTATTGCTTCGAATTTTCTTCTCAACATCCTTAAGATAATAATTGAAAGATTACTTTGCTATGTCATCTGAAAAGGATGCCGTTCATTTACAGAACGTCCAGTATAACGTTTTATTAGTGAAATCAATTCGAAATAATGAATAATTCCTAAAACATTATAATTAAAAAATGTAATCAGCCTCAAACAATGCATACATATCACTTTATTACTATTATTACATATCCCTAATTATAATTATTATAATAATGTTCCATGAGATATTAATGAGCAAAATTATTAAAATTAATAACGGATAGAATTGACTTTTTAAAAACATTCCAATAATTTTGAACAAAAAAAATTTGCACATCTAATTGTTTCTTTTTGGCACTCGGGGACGGATAAAAATTGAATCTCATTGCATTCCGCAAATACCCAGGAAAAAATGATTTTGTCTGATGATTAAAGGGCGGATATCTGCTCCAAGTTGGAGCAAGGCAAATTCTAGTCTCCTGACAAATTCGTATAGAGCGTATCGGCAAAAGCTGTTGTACTTGTATATTCTATCTTTTCTCGTGAAACGTTTCTCTATACAAATAAAGTCCCAACTACCCCGCACATAGAGAAGCAGTGGACCAGTCGTACTGCTACCGTGGCGTCGTTACGTTACGCCGAAAAAACAGGTGTCTAGTTGTACCGTATTTCTATGAATTTCTGGTTACTCTCTCTCATTCTTTAAAAGATGGTTCGTCAGCGGGGTCAGCGGCAACAAGCTGATGTTTCTGCCATAGAAAATTTAAAAAAAAACAACAATTTTTGACAAAAATAAATAAATAAAAAACTTTAAAATTACGAACACATTTTTTTTGATTTGTTCTACGTGTATTTTCTTATAACTTTATGTAAATACATGCATTAAAATTAAACTACGCCAATGGTGCATTTCCAGCATTGTAATTCAAATCAAATGACCTTCAATCCGCCCTTTACTGATGATTTATGATTATTTATAATTATTTATAAATCATATATAAATCATTCAGAAATATAATATATAAATATATCATATATAATTATATGTAGAGTAATGTATAACTGAATCTAATTATGTCTGCACCACTGCATTGTGTATATGGTTATATATGGGTTCATGGGTAATTATACATAGGTTCGTGTATGAGTATGTCTAGTCATATATAGGTTTATATATGATTATTCCTAATCATATCTGAACAATGTACAGTTATGTATGGTTGGATTTAATCATGTCTGCAATAGTGCGTCTTGTCTATCATTATATATAGACTCATGCATAATTATATAAAGGATTATATATGACTATGCATAATCATGTTTGACCAATATAAACTTTGTATAGAGTTATATATAAGGAGATCTGTTCATATATCGTTATATTTGTTATGATCAAGCTTACGTAAACCTATACATCTATTATATATATAAAAATGGTGTAAAAAATGTATAGTAATTCATAAAATGAGAACGGCTGGGCCGATTTCTGTAAAATTTTTTGTCAGTTGTTCGTATTTTCGAGGAGAAGGTTTTTACGGAAGAAAATTTTGGAAAATCCCTCCGGAAAAGTCGGAAAATTGGAAAAATCCTTAATGCCTTTCCAAATGAAAAAATAGAAAGTTCTTAGTGTAAATCATGGAAAATTGCGGAAAATGCAAAATGCGGAAAATTGGAAAATCTCTCCGCAAAAGTCGGAAAATTGGAAAAATCGAAAGTTTTCATTCAAAATCCGAGTTGACTTAGACTTTGCGTAATCTGACAGGTGTCACTTTGGCATTGTAATCTATCTCTATCTATATATATCAAAATGGTGTAAAAAATGTATAGTAATTCATAAAATGAGAACGGCTGGGCCGATTTCTGTAAAATTTTTTGTCAGTTGTTCGTATTTTCGAGGAGAAGGTTTTTACGGAAGAAAATTTTGGAAAATCTCTCCGCAAAAGTCGGAAAATTGGAAAAATCGAAAATTGATTTTTTGTATGAAATTTTGTGTGCAATTATTCCTTAATGCCTTTCCAAATGAAAAAATAGAAAGTTCTCAGCCAAAATCCGATAGATGGCGTTATACGTTGACTTACACAGGTGTCATTTTGGCATTGTAATTTTCCCCAGTAAATGTGCTATTTTTCTTGCTGCGAGTTTTGTGTATTGTTAAACTGATTCCGGATAGTCGTAAATCACACATTCACGTAAAATTGGGGCGAGGCAAAGTTCGCCGGGTCCGCTAGTAATTATATATAACCTTATATATAATTATATAAAACTTCGTATAAATTATATATGATTAGCTGTAATGGAAATCCTTGGATACCCAGGAAAAAAAAGATAAGATCTGACCAATTTTTTAGCTCTGATCATATATAGTTATACATAATCTTTTTTCATCGGCGATGAAAAAAAAAGGTCAGACCTAGCCAATTTTTAGCTCTGATCATTTGTAGTTATACGTAATTGGATAAAATCTTTTTTCGTCGGGCCTGACCTTTTTTTTCATCGCCGATGAAAAACGATCAGAGCTAAAAAATTGGTCAGATCTGATCTTTTTCTTCCTGGGTAATTTCACACATATACATAGATGGAGAGAGAGATTTTCGAAATTATTTTTTTAGAACTAGTATATAAACTTTTTAAATTCTCATCTCAGTTTCTATACGTATAAAACGTATCTTTATAATAAAACCGTTGCCCTCGGTTAACGTAAGTTAATCCTCGATGAGATCATGTCGCCAAATTTCTACGACAATCTGAAAATGTCGGCGGCATTTAGAGCAAAAGATTAATATGAACTACCTATTTTAGGGTAAAGATTTGTCTCAAAATTCTCGGCGCAGTCTCGGAGTTTTGTAAACAATTCTCCATCTGTAAATGTCACGATACTGAAATCTTTCTTTGAATTAGTTTATCCAGCTCTACTATCCACATTGACTAACGATGTTTGCTAACGTGTTGACTTTCTCCTTGACAAGAAAAAGAAAATTCTGGTCGTCCATTAATATTATTTTCTTTAATTATTAATTAACATTAATTATTAAATAACATTAGGAATAATTTTGTCGATCATTTATTGAAGTTCTTTTTTTGAGTAAAAATATTTTGTTTGTTTGAAAGGGTGCTTGGAAACATGAGAATAAATATATAAAAAATGTAATATTGAACAAAGAATTTTGTTAACAATCAACTATGTACAAAACACGTGAAAAAACTACAATGCATCTTGTGTTTATGATGTATGATACACAAAACATTCTCGACGCCTTATAACAAGTAAACAACAATCCAATATTCCCATTCTTATTATGGAATTATAAAAAAAACATATTTATATACCAAAATACACCCATGGATATTCGACAAATATTGATATTTTACTATATCAAGTACTAAATTACTATATCAGTGTTAAAATATGCAATTTTCGATGTCAATGTCAATATCGATATTTTGAAAAAGTATCAGATATTTAGTTGGATTTATTTATTACTTTCAACTTTGTAAACAATATATAGAATTTTTAAGATAACTCAATAGACACGTTTTGCAACTAAATCACATTCCGACCGCTTCTAGAAATCAAACGTAATGAAGTTTCTGCATACAATCTCTTATGTTCGATTCTAAACAAAAAAACAACAATAACATATGATTAAATGAAAAATAAACGATTAAATTTTTACTATAGTTTTTCATGTAGAAAAATTTATATTCCAAAATATTATAAATTATTTGACTACAATTGTAAATATAATATATAATAAATATATATAATATAAAATATAACAGAAGCGTTGCGATTATCAACTTAATCAAAAGTAATAAAAAATACTTTTTACTGAGATGTTCTTACTGTGTTTATCATTTTACATAAGTAATTATCAACTCTTATAAGTTGTATTATAGACTTAATACTTTGAAATTTTATTAATATTACATTATCACTTTCTCTTATAGGAATGATGTGCTCAATCATATCTTTAGCTCATGAATGACAAAGTATTTTGGTACGTTCAACAGTAAAATGACGAATTATGATCCATACCTAAGGTGACCATACGTCCCGCTTTGGGCGGGATTGTCCCGCTTTCAGGCTGTTCGTCCCGCTGTCCCCATCGTGAGCAAAAATGTCCCGATTTTGCTTTTGTTTATTTATTTTGATTCGTTAGAACGTGATTTTTGCAAAGTCTTAACGTAAACATTATAGTATTACACTTTACATCTGACACACCCGGACACACCTCCCCTGTGAAGATTAGCAAAAACAAGCCATACTAATACACGGAACTTTATTGCAATAGTATTGCATTTCAATTGTTTTTGTAGACGGCAATGTGTTTCGGTGTCAGTTTAACTCACGATCGCGTGAATGAACGTCTACAGCTAGGCAGCATTGTTTTGTTTTAGTTTGATTTAGTCGAGGACATAGGCACAATTAAGTAAACTCTTTTGACATTTTCGTCTTTGCAACATTGGTAAAATGCCAAAACGCAAGTGTACTTTTAATATTAATTTGCAAAACAAATATCCATTTATCAAAAAAAAGAGTGGTGACGCAGATGTTATGTGTGAAAAGTGCCGCACAGATTTTAATGTTGGACATGGAGGTGCTAGCGATATTGAGAAACATTTAAAATCACAAAAACACAGGCTTTCCGATCAAGCTGCTGCTTCAAGCTCGTCAATGCTTAGTTTTTTTAAAAAAACCTATTCGCCGACTTCGAAAGACTTGGATGTAGCTGCAGCGGAAGGTGCGTGGGCGTACCACACGGTGCAAGAAAATAACAGCTTTCGCTCAAATGACTGTGCTTCTAATTTAATCCAAACATGCTTTGAGCAAAAATTTAGATGTGCTCGTACAAAATCTCAGGCTATTGTTGAAAATGTGCTAGCTCCTATGGCGATGGATGAATTGAAAAACCAGCTTCGAGAAGCCCACTGTATAACTTTATCAACGGATGCTTCGAATCACGGCTCGATAAAATTATTCCCTGTTTTAATTCGTTATTTTCTACCTTATGAAGGCGTTAAAGTCAAGATTTTAGAGTTTCGAGAGCAGCCAGGTGAGACATCGGATATAGTTGTCAATTATTTGAAGGAAGTATTATCTTGCAATAATTTAAATAAAAAAATAGTGGCATTTTGTGGAGACAATACAAACTGCAATTTTGGAGGAAAAGATAGAAAAGGAAGTAATAATATTTACGCGAAATTGAACCGATCACTAGGAAGACAACTCCTTGGGATTGGATGTGGAGCTCACATAGTCCATAACGCGATCAAGACAGCTTCAGATTGTCTCCCTGTGGACTTCGAATGTATCGTTGTGAAAATATATTCATTTTTTTACATTTACAGCGTTCGAGTGGAAACTCTGAAAGAGTTCTGTGATTCCACTGACACAGAGTATCAGAAACTGCTGGGCTACAGTAAAACAAGATGGCTCGCCTTAATGCCGGCGCTTGAAAGGATTTTAAAAATGTTCCAGCCCTTAAAAAGTTATTTTTTAAGCATCGATAGATGTCCTACAATTTTAAAAGATTTTTTCTTAAATCCAAGCTCTGAATTGTGGCTACATTTTATGCATGCACAAGCAGCGACGTTCCATCAAACCATACTGAAAATTGAGGGACAAAACGTGTCTGCTATAGAATCGACAAAGGAAATTAATCGTCTTCGAGATAACTTGGCTCTTAAAGAGAGTTCTGTATTTCTTCCTCACGCCGTCCGTAATTTAATGGTCAAATTACAAGAAACTGATGCTGTTGTTGTTAAAAATGTGAAAGCTTCGGCGACTGAATTTTATAAGACAAGTAAAGAATACTTGGAACAGTGGTGTCAGTTCAATACAGATTTGGAAGTGTTTCAATGGGCAAATTTGACCAAAGTACCGACGTGGGAAGAAATACAGAATGTGACGGATTTGCTGATTACCCAAGGATTTGTTAGCAGCAGTCAAGACACGACAGTTTTCGACGAATTTTCGCTTGTTGCTAACTACATCACAGATGAAAAAATATCAAGCTGGAACACTAGGAATATTGCCGCTGAAGGCCGTTGGGTGGAGTTATTCTCACATTTCCGTGATAATAATCTCAATTGTGTGAATTTTAAAATAATTATTCAATATGTTTTATGTCTGCCGGGCAGTAACGCACCTGTAGAAAGGGTTTTCTCGTTGATGAACAAAATATGGACCAACGAGAAAGCACAGTTAGGTGTCACAGTTTTAAAGGCCATTTTAGTTACAAAAACAAACATTAACAAAACATGTAATGAGCTCTATTCTTATCTAAAAACTAGACCAGATATTTTAAAGAGGATTATCTCCGCCGACAAATACAAAACACATGCGTCTGCAACTACAATTTAAGATCTAACAATCAGTTTAATTCAAGGTAGATGATAGAATAATTAAAGATTCTATTTTCTGTTAGTTATTCGTGAAAATTCATTTTTGACTTTATGTTTTTTATTTACTTGTATAAGTATTTAGTTTTAGTTACCTGTTGATTCTTCAATAAATAAATAATAATACTGTTCTTGTATTTAAATGAATATTTGAATAAGTTCCTTCTTTTTATTTATTAATTATTAATATAATAATTAATACATCTATTAAGTATGCATTTATTTCAAAATAATATCCTAATTCTAACTAGCCTAATCCTAATTTCCGGCTGTATTATAAATGCGAAAGTAACTTTTTCTATTGGCTAATTTTTGTTGCGAAAACAAAAATGAAGGTGGTGAAAAGGGCAATAAAAGTTGGCATGAGGAACCAAATAATTTCTCAAGTTCAGGATATAAAAATTCATCATGATTATACGGGCGCTAAAAAGTTAGTACGTAATATCAGCTGATTGCCAAAAGTACGACCTCTGCTTAGCTTGGGATCAAATGTGTGTGAATTATCCAAAGATTAATTATTATATTACTATGATAATATAATTAATAAAATTACATTACGCTTATGAAATTATATATATATATATATATGTTAAGCAAAAAAAAAAAATGCAAAGTTGCGTATGAGAGGGGAGATGGATGTGATGAGGCAGTGTGATTACGACGATGAACGTAGAAAGACGTTTTGTAATTAAGACGACGAACGATAAGACGAATGACGCCAAGTATTACTGATTTAAGAATCGATAGTTTGTTTATTTTGTTAAATTGTTTATTATTTCATTATTTGTTTATTTGAATATTATTTTGTTTCGATTGAATTTTCGTTGTTTGTTGAACCTAATCTAACAAAGCAGCGGTGGGATAACATCAAAAATTAGTGCGAGTGGTGAAACGTGAACGTGTTACAAGTGAGAGACGAACAGAAAAAAAAAATCGTTAAAAATGGAAACGCTATCACAAATTGAATCAATTAATAACCGTATTAAGACAACGATAGATACCTTCTGGTCGATATTCCTGGTGCCCAGCGAACTCAGCGAGCGTTTAAATCTGTTTTTGCTTCAGATTTAATGAAACCATGGTGTGCAACAACTGAAGACAGTTCAACCGAAGAAGAAGAAGAAGATGGTGATTCAGATGACCAGATTGAGATGGGCGACGAGGACGACGCCCTGGTAGCGAGGCCGAATGTTAAGCAAAAATGCAAAGTTGCGTATGAGAGGGGAGATGGATGTGATGAGGCAGTGTGATTACGACGATGAACGTAGAAAGACGTTTTGTAATTAAGACGACGAACGATAAGACGAATGACGCCAAGTATTACTGATTTAAGAATCGATAGTTTGTTTATTTTGTTAAATTGTTTATTATTTCATTATTTGTTTATTTGAATATTATTTTGTTTCGATTGAATTTTCGTTGTTTGTTGAACCTAATCTAACATATATATATATAAAATTCTGTAAGCGTCCCGCTTTGACACAAAAAAAAAATGGTCACGTTATCCATAAGTCATCTTGAATTTGAGCAAAAAATTTGATTGACCCATAATATAATGTATTATTGACATTTATTAGCGCTGTATAGCTATTTGTTTTAATTGTTTTATAAATTTCGGATGTGTAGACATCGTTATTTATTCTAAGACGTGTATAAATGGACATATTTTCTTGTACGACACTATTGGAAATGAATAAAGAACGTTTGACATTATTGAATTCAAAATTTAGGACCTTTTTTCCCGAAATTTCAAAATTTTCGGATTTTTCAACCCTTATTTTGTTTTCTGAAGGTTCATTTATACGGTTTCTTAAAAGTTGTACCGCTTGTGCGATCTGCATTTTATTAACAATTTCTTGGCTAAAATGTTTACTGCCGTGCACACATTTTGCTATAAGACCATTAAAGTTCTCAAATACAAAAGCAGAAGTCGCATGTAATGGACCCCATCTCTTTACACAAAGCGTCAAATGCAACATTTGATGTACGTTATAAGTTAATTGTCGATCACCATAAAGGTTTTCGATTTGCGACACAAATAATTTTAATGCATTATCTGACTCTTCCAAATCAGACAGCGTTATAGTAGTTTTGACTAAATTAAAAATTGCTTTCACCAAGAGTAGCCAATGTTGAAAATAGTCCTCTGGTAAATAACCAACAAGTAACGGAAGAGAATAAAATAATAAAAAATTATAAAACTCAGATGCTTTATAATACTGATAAGAGGACAATTCTCTTGGTAGCCTAGAAAATGATTGAGGAGGTCGTATATTTAACAAGAATTCATCAATTTTTTTTGTGTTTTTTGTAATACTACAACGACTTTTTTTAGTGAACCAAACAGAAATTAATTGCTTAACAACACCAAGAAGCACGGAATGCATGTACTCCGGTAGTACACACGTTCCAACATCAACCAAAGGAAGAAAAGACATAACAGAGTAACCCTTTTCTCCTTTGATTTGATTTTTATTGCATGATTGTAATTCTCTTGCTTGTGCTTTCATTCTGTCTCCGGTTCTCTCTATGCAATTCGTTTTAAATGGATAAACACGGCATTTTCTGTTCAATCTAGATTTTTCTTTGCCGATTACAGTGCTAATTTCGCAAATGTTACACCCATAACGACCATTAAAATTAAGAATATTTTGTATTTGTGCTCTAGCCGGCGCGTCTGCGATCATTAAAGGAGCAACGACTTTAGAATTAACAGGTTCCTCCGTTTTTGGATTTACCCAATTAATACCATCAGTAAAACATTGTTTTAATTTAGAAAAAAAAGGATCGAGAAAAAGCTTCAGGGGTGGTTTACAATGATTATCATACCATAATCCGATTAGTACTAAATGTGTCTCTCGAATATGTTGGGGAAGTTCTGCAATAACAAACATTAGTGGCCAGCAATGGCTTTTCGAACTTTTTACGAGAGATAGTCCATCGGTATTTAGAATTAATGTCAAGTCATAAGCCCCTCTATTACTTCGAGAATTTACTCTGATGTACTCTGAACCATCAGTTATATCGCATATTTTTCCGCTGTTATGTAACTCAGGCGGCTTTAACTTTCCGGCTAAATTGGTTTTTTCAAATAAATATTTTATTTGATCAAAGATATCGAATTCGTGAAAAAATGAAATATGAGTTTTTTTACTTGTTTTACAGAAAGAACATTGTATGATTTGTTGTTTATTAATTATTTTTTTATCAACCTTAGTTAAACATTTTTTACAATAATAATGTTTAATTATTTTGCTTGGAGGAGCAATGTTCTTTGCATATTTGAAAAGTTGGAATAACGTTTTTGGCATTTCATTATTATCAGGAAGAAATTTGAGTTGCATTTTTAACGATTCTTTTAGCGCAGCTTTAGTAATGTTGTGCTTAATGTAGAAATACAACAAATCAAAAACACATTCGTCTACATTTATGGCACTATTTTTATTCAGCATGTTGACTTCACCTGTATTTTCATTATTTTCGACATTGTCAGAATTATCATCAGAAGGTTCGTTATCACGCTTGTCTTGAAAATTTATAAAACCATCGCTGTCACTTCTATCAAATTGGTGCACACTTTGTTCATCATCTATACTCATATCGGAAGTGCTGCCTGGTCTATCTTTATCTGATAACCAATTTAAATTGTTGAAATCATTTGAATTATTAATGTCACTAGTAAAATTATTTTTTGAAAGGCCTAGTTCTAAATGATTGTCATTTCTAGACAAATGAGCATTTTCGCGCCATCGATACAAGGTTCTTAATGGAATCTAAAATATACAAACAGTATGAAGACGTAGAAAATATGATAGGAAGTGGGTGATTTTTTTAAAGGGTATAGCCGTTCAGAAATTTTTATTTAATTTTTTATCTATAAGTATGTGTTAAAAACAAATACAGCAGTTTCTAAATGTCACTGTACCTGTTGTCAAAATTTATGAATAAAGGAAAAGAAAACGTAAAAAGGTTTGGATTACAAGGCTCTCTATAAAAAATCACTCAAATTACTTACAGGAATTGTCGGATCTGCCTTGTAAAGTTTATACTTTTTGGGCGGGGGCTTATAATTATTTTTATCGCTATTAAATTCCATGTTTTATAATTTTGTGAAATCGAGTAAACAATCAGAAAATTATTGAATTGTACGTTTATTAGATATAATTCACTTTTACCACTTTTACTTTCTTATTATTAAAGAGTAGTTAAGGCATTATATGTAGTGCTTATAGTATTAATGGTGGGGTTTAATTTTCTCCTATTTTGAAGGTGAGGGATAGTTTTTTTTTGGAAAATATTTATTTTTATCAATAAAAGAATACTTTTTCATTTTTATCCAAGTTTCTGTTTGCTTACATTTGTTGCAAGCAAAACATGCATTCCAGGAAATAATCTCTATAGTCTCTACTATACGATAATGATACGAGGAATAGTTAACTTAGTTGTGTATAAATTCCTTATATTTTATCCTTGAAACAGAATTTTTTTCGGCTTCTATATGTATGTGTATATAGTAAGGAATTTGGGGTTAATTTTTACATCACCTACACAGCTTGGATTTTTTGGTTACTTGAAAATTCTAGGTAAACATAAGCATTTTATAGTAACATTTATATACCTATATAAATGTATAAATATATGTATATACACAGCATTTTGGCGGCATTGCTTTAACAATTACTTCAGCAGTTTGCGTCGTATAGGTCGTATGTCGTGGAGTGGTGTGCTGTGTAAATGGACAGTTATCAGTATTTTTTTATTAATTTTTTCTTATGATTACACTTTTTTTTTTACTTTTTAAATAATTTTTTGATTTTTTTTGGGCTTATTTTAATAATAGTAGAAGTGTTAACTTAATAATGTTCATTATAAATTGTCAACGAGATAATTCGATTTGTAAAATCGAGGACGAAAATGTTATATTCAATCGTGAAAATCCGCCCCAGGAAGGAGAGAAGATTATTTTCTTTTATAATAACGCCCAAGAAACTGGTGAAATAATTATGCGGTCTGGTATGTATTTATAATTTTGATACTCAAAATGTATTCTTTATTAATGGACCTTTTAAAATAAGAATTTAACAAAATGAGGTCCGACAATTTAGTTGTTTTTTAAAGTGAGAATTTAACTGTTTGATAGCAATTATATTTTTAACTGCAGTTGGTGGAAACCATTCTTAATAAATTTAATTTTCAGACAACATAGAAGAAATCGAATGTAAATTCGACCTATTAAAAAGAATAAATAAAAAAAGGAAACACGAGTTACATGAGACTTCCGCAGATGATTCTCCAATTCTTTCTAATAAAAGAAGTAGAAAGACGAATTCCAAGTACTTATCATCAAGTTTTGAAAACTTGGATTTAACGAAAAGCAGAAAAATTCGTAAGAATGTATGTACATATTTATTAAATGAAAAATTATCGTACTACCATAGACGCAACTAAAGGAGGGTTCTGTTGGGGCCTAATTCTCGCAAATTATATTGTAAAGTCAATTAAAATCAATACTATTCCGTTTAGTTACATTGTACTTGTAATAATAGATGGGATATAAAAATATTTTTAGTCTGTTAGTTTAGCCACCCCAACATATTATACTACAGTTGCGACTGTGCTCAAGTAGTAAGTTCACATTTCTCATTAAATGCATCTCATAGGATTTAGAAGACAATAGAAAGAAAGTGGAGAGGAATTCCAGAAAAAATATTGAAGGAACAAGCCCTTCGAAAGAGTTGAAAAAGAAGCTTGATGACGCCTTAAGAGAAATTGAACTTTTAAAAGGTTTAAACGGTAAGATCGTAAGATATCTTCTGGAATCTAAAATAGTTATATACATTTTTGTTATTAATTTAGCGCCAATGCAATTATCTCAATCATCACCAATAAACAATTCTTATTCTACTACTGAAAGTGAAATGAATGACAGTTCACAACAAAATTGTAGTACTGACACTGAAATAAAGTTCAAAGTGGAAGAAGAATCGGATTATACTGACCCTGATCTGTTTGGTAAAGATTGGTCAGAAGACTCAGAAGATACGGTATGATTGTTTTTCAAATTTAATACAAAGCAATAGTAATAATCCATGGTGGACTTAACTTAATAGGTTCGTTATTAATATCCTTGTAACAGACATCAAGCGCGTTGTTCTCTGTCGTTCCTATAAATTTCTTTTAATTACTTATGAAAAGAAAACAATTAAAAAAGTAAGCCAAAGCTTCTCAGTTTTTCGGAAAGTCTAATGGATTTTTTCCATCATTTTCAATTAAAGTTATAGTTTTAAGAACAGTGTACAGCTTAGTACACTTAGTACAGTACGTTGTGTAGAACAGGGGTCGCTAACTTTTGTCGATCGCAATTCTCTTTATTGACCACCTCTGGTGTGTGTACCTTGGGCTATACTTTAAATTCTAATATTTTTGTTTGTTATTTCTGTGAAACAGATGGTCAAACTGGTCAATCAAATTTATTGCAAACAATCGGTTCTTAGAATTATTGAATCAATGTGCAGTCAAGCCTCTCATGTTGTCCGGAGACTGACAACAGGAGTGTTTAAGCCGTCGGGATATTTGAATGCAACATTTAGTGGTCAAGCACCACGGGCACATAAGAACAATCAGAAGTCAGCATATATGAAGCCACTGAATCAAGTAGCGAAGGATGAGATTATTGGTAGTTGAAAAATATTTACATGAACTTGAATTTATTAAATAATTCTAAAATTTTTGTTGCGGAATATGCTCTGAAATTGCCTGAAAAGAAAAAGTGGGTCCCGAAAAAAGGGATTCCTCAGACTAGAGAAGAACTACAGAGAGCTATTGGCTCAAAAAATTGGAGAATTAAAAAGGGCTTATGAGTTATCCGCTGGAAAAACAGCAACAGAAAACGAGACAATTATTCAAGAAAAATGTAAGTAAGAAATATTGACATTATTTTAGATTAATTAAAACAGACTAATACCACATTTTTTGCATATTACAGAGATACATACTACAGATGTTGTATCAATGAAATGAATTGTAGTTTTCAAATGATTAATAATTATTAATTATTATTAGTGTTAGTTATCGTTATTCTGAATTATTATTGTACTAATAGTTATTATTTAATTTTATTATATTAGGTAATATGTAAGGTTGACTTTTGATTACTTTAGTTAGGATCCAATCATCTGATTTTTGACCATCCCAAATGAATTTACCCAATTAATAGGAATATCTATTAATAACAATAACTATTTTTTATTTGTTTTCTCATTAGCATTTTGTAAAATTATCTCTTAAAGCAAAATGTATATTTTTACTGGATTTATAATCGGTTTTTTTATTTAACTTACTAATTCCGTAAATATTTTGTTCATGTTTCAATAAATCATTTAAGATTTTTAGTCAGTAAGTTAGAATTTCAGATGTTTTTAAGATGTTTTGTATAGTTATTCCAATTTATTTACTTTGCTCTTGTATCAATTTTGCATTGTATTATTTATTGATAAATCAATTATACAAAAATTTTATAATTTGTTTATACTTTCAGTTGTTAAATTTCGATTTTCCAACAACTTTTTTCTATTAGGTATATTTTTATTTTGTTTAATTTCATCTCTGAAAATGACCTTTACCATAAATTTTCATAAATTTATTAAAAATTAAATATTCGTAATCACAATTCAGTGAAGTTGGCAAAATTTGTAAAAACTTTTTGTACATTTCAAAATTAATAAATTGCAAAATTAAATCAACATGCTGAGTTCGTTTTTAATTAGCGCTGATCAATTTTCTGATCTATTCATATATAAGTGTTTATGTATGATTAGACAAAACCCTTCCTCTTTTCGTACAGATATGATTGTATTTGAGTAGATATGACTAGATATGGCCATTTCTGGATCTGATTATATATGAATGAATTATATATGATCAGGCAAAAGTCATTATTGCTAGCTGTAGATATGAATATATATATAAGTAGAAATATTTATATGTAAGTATATATAATTTTGTATGAATGAACATTTGCAACTGCTTTAGATAAGAACATATATAACTAGATATGTTTATATCTAGTTTATAGATAAATATATATGATTATGTATAAATGAATATACTTAGACATGGCCATTTTTTTGGATCTGATCATAAATGAATGACTTGTATGATTATATATGATTCGACTAAATATTTTTTCCTGGGATATCTTAGAAAACGACCAGAATTGTTAATTATTAAATTTTTTTGTTTACATCAATCTATTATAAAGTCTTTAGACATTATTTATATTTTAGCAAAAATACAAAAATAAACAATCCTGGTTGTTTACGAAGATGTTCCAAAATTCTTTTTTTAATCTCTGTCCTTCTCAGACACGTTACTTGTCCGTATCAATCGTGCTATATCGGAGAAAATCATTATAGTTTGGCACGCCTTAAGCAAACTCTTACAACGAGTGTCGTTCCAAAAAGGGAAGTCGATAAGTTTACTAAGATCGCCAAGGGTAGGCCGAATTCACCACTCCATTTTATTGTTTATTTTTTTCTATTTTCTCTGTATTTTGTTCTAACAACTGTACAAATTTCAACAGTGAACGGTAACGCAATTCTTTCTATGCACCTAGATGGTTTGCCCATCCTGTATGTACTGCATTTGAAACAGTAACAGACTGTGTTACTGACAGCTTACCTCAAATTTCAATATAAAATTAATTTTATAAGACCCCGGCCAATTTCAGTTCACCCCTGCTCTTTCTTAAAAAGTAATTCAATTAAATACCATTTACAAATTTCGTAACGCTAATAAACAGTTTTTGTATAGTACCAGTAAAAGTTTCCGAAGGTAACAGAGCAATTAGTGACCTTTCCAAAGATTAAACGGCCTGGCCTTGTTATCAATTGAATATGACTTGATTACAAAAATTGATTATGACGAGGTGATTATAGTTTTCACGAACCTCTAAGTAAAGAAGTGAATAATTTAATAATTATATGACTTTTCTTTATGAACTATCACTTTTTTCACTGGACCCCAGTTTGTAGACTTATCAAGGGCCCAAATTTTTCTCTCAACGGCCCTGCTTAGAGTAACAAAAGTCAGTATTTCCTCATCAAAAAATGATTTTCCTAAATCCAAATTTGAATACTTCTAAAACATTATAAACAATTTATGACTTAATATATCGAATACTTATGAGTTTTCAATACTAGTGGATAAATTTCAGACGTGTTTTTTCTGATTTGAATTTGGATAATTTCCGCAACAAACAAAAATAAATTTCTCTTATTACGAACATAAATGTCTCCTTTTAATGTTAATTTTAAAAACAAAGTGCTGTGTTAGTGTTAAACTTATTATTATATTTGAAAAGATTTGGATATCTTGTAGGAACATTTTGATTACGAACCACTTAAAGAAATACTTTCCCTACAAACGAAAAAATCAATCGTGTTTGACACGATTTAGATTCGTTTTTTCCATTTTCACCTTTATTAGTCGTCATCAGGGCTGGCCACAGCAAAGCTAACAACTACCTGGGGCCGCATAATTTTTGGAGCAACAATTTTCACGTGCAGCACGCTGTTGCGATTATTCTGACTATTTGATGACAGATTACTAGTAACTTGTTTTATGACGCTTCTAGAGGGGCGTCTAAGATAAATCTGCCTGGGCCGATGAAAAGCGAACCTTAAGACTGTCTTATAACAGCTTAGCAAATTTTTTAACGGATCCCCAGCTACGTTAGAAAACAAACTCCTGGACTGAAACTGAAATCATACGAAATCTTATAAGAAACAACAAATCATTTACAAATTTTAAGGAAAAAGAATACTCTTGAACCTTAATTGCACTGCTCTTAGAAGCAGTAGCCTTCAATAAGATTTTTATCAACATATATCTACGATAGATAGTGATATGACTTGGGATTTGTACAAATTTTTTATTTTAAAATAGACAATTCGTCATCTGATGTCCCTATGGTAGGTATTTTTAGCCGGAAAAAAGTACCGATCTCAAATATAAGAAATTTAAGTTTTTCATTATAATCTGGGACGGTAAAATCACTAGAACAGTCTTAACTCTGATAGATAATTATTAACTTTTTTTTAATCATTTTTCGGGAGAGAGGCGCCAATAATTATTATGGCTCGAACGTGATTGATGAATTTATTTTGTTGACTATTTTCTTCCATTTCACAGAAAATTTGTTAAAACTTAAAAGGCGTCAGGCCGATTGTAAATAAGTTTTATGGAAGACAATGTTTAGAAAATGGAGAAAAACGATTTACTCCAGATACAATAAAATATCACAGTGTTAGTTTTATGGAAAACTAAATAATTTTTGCAATATTTCCAACCATTTTCCAAGCAATGTCAGTCAAATTAACTAAGTACAACAGCAGAAAACAAAAAAGAAACTCTATCCAGTCATCTCAATTTTTTCCGAAAAACTAAAATTCTCCAATGTGTAATCGAATGCATTCGAAACTATTCTTTTCTCTGGACCTAGGATCACTAGAATTTCGCTTGCGGACCTTCCAAAGTTGGACATTTTCATATAGTGAAAAGAAAAGTTACCACTGTCGGCCGGCACGTTGTATAGCCGAAAAGAAGTCTTTAAATATTACAAAGCATATTAAATCAAACTGCCAGCCCTTAATCTATTTAGCCCTTTAAAGTATCAACCCCCTTACATTTGCTGAGAAATATTCGAGCAATAATCGTGTTAAGAAAGCAATTACTTACCATTATCACTGTATCTGATAAAGCTATCATTTGAAATACTTGTATCGAAATTTGCCATCAACGGAGCTATATATTGCGTTTTAGCTAACCATGAATGCACATAATCACCAGTATATAAGAATCCGCCAGTTGCTATTGTTACATTCTTAATTAAATATCCATAAAATGGAAATTCAAACGATAAATTCACCGTCTAAAACCAATCAATCAATTATCAAATATCAACAAACTTACAATATAAAAAACTTACAGCCGCCCTCCTGTATGATTTTGACAATAATTCATTCACTTTCGTATCGGAACGATTCGATAAATCAACCCAAAAATCCTGACCGTTAACGACACTAACTATACTGGTATAATATACATGATGGTCCTATAAACAGATGCATTAAGCTGATATTATTACAAAAATTTGGGTACTTACCGTTTTCGTTCCTGTGATATTATGTTCCGGCATTTTTTTCTCAAACTCTTCAATGGGTAGAGAGAATTTCGATATGGAAGTATCATTAACATCATCATGCTGGACGACCGTATCATTATTGAAATGATTCACCAGTGTATTATTATGCAATAACGTTGGCATTACTGTAGATTCAACCACCATAGGTCTTGGTGTTGGTAGAACCTTCCTTTGGCCTGTACCATTAACACCCAATAATTTCGGTATAATTGTTGATTTTATTATATGTTTGGAATCGTTCAGTGTCGTTGGAACTGTTGATGGTAATTGTGATGATGTTGGTTGTGGTGGTGGTGGTGTTGGCGTTGATGATGTTTTTGATAATTTCGATTTATTCTTCGATGGTGGCGATGGCGGTGGGGTTGATGTTAGTGGCGGTGGCGGTGGGGTTGATGTTAGTGGCGGTGGCGGTTGTGTTGTATCATTGTTTTTAGTTTCATTGTTTGGTTCGGGTTGAATGAAACTTCTTTTTTTCAATTGATGGAAACTCGTCGGTATGCTCGATTTGCCGATCGGTTCAATTCCGTAAAAATAATAATCTGCAACAATCGACGGAGGTTTAACAAATAAACAGGCGTTAAGCTGTTGTAGAAACGCTTGGCTTATAAAAGCCCTCGTGGATGGAGATAATTGAGAGGCTTAAATATTGAGGCCCTTCGTGATTTGATTCGAAAAACCATTATTACACAAGCAAGACTTCATTCAGCCTGACGTGACTCCAGTCGTGCTGCTCCAGCCGCGTGCTTGACAATGCACCTTTAGATTTAGTCTTACAATGTTGCCATTTATTGTGGCTCCTTTACACTCCCGCGAAGTAGCACAAAGGAACGAGTGTGTAAAGAGTTTCCTCGCTCTGCTTCGTGCTACTTTTTCTCGCCTTGGCTAACTTCGCTTTGGGAGCGGTTTTTGTTCCCGAGTCAAAGGAAAACGAGGTACCAGCCACTCATGCTGCTGCGGTACTCTCGAAGTAATACGACAAGTGTGAATTCCAGTCCTCGCCCGTACAACTTCGTCGAGGATCCTTGGTGAAGCTATTTCGCCAGAGTGTAAAGGGGTCATTAGTTTAGGGCTTCTTAAGAATCGCTTAAGTGCTTTTCGTACCGCGCACTAAATTCAAGTAGTTTTACAGTTTGTTCTTGCATTTAGTCTTAATCTTGCACAATTAAGACTTGCGGTTTGTATTGCAAATAAGGTAATCGTTTAGGCCTCAATTTTACTTTGAGGGTCTTCTTTTTCATGAATTCTGTGACACATTTTCCATTGTTTGGATAGGAAATTAGCGACAAAATTGCAAGTAACTTTGTTTGTTTATTATTCATTTAGTATTCAATTACAATCAAGAATTAACAGCCATTAAGAACTATTAATTTTTGAAGCCCAGTGCAATCAACCTCTTAATTATAAACAATAAACGAATAATTATTATATTGGTATACGGAAATAATATGCGGTTGTGTAAAGGCGTGAAGCCAACAGTCGCATTTTTTAGACCTCTGACTACTTATTTTTGCCGATTTATACTATATTTTCCTCTGCACCCATCTGAGATGCTATAACTGTACAATCATTTGATATGGGATATTTATAGCTAAATTGGATAGTCAATGAACTTATCCTTTTGATCATATTCTAAGCTTAGAATAGATGAAAAGCGATAACAATAATAAAATTATAGTCGAAAAATTTTATGAAGGGGCGGCCTGTAGGTAATAGTTTACAAAAAATATCAGTTTTTAAATGTCATTCATGTCTGCAGATTCTAAAAAAAAAAGTTAAGTCTCAATTGAGTTGTTGAAGCGAACGGACGTGTTTTGGGGCGATATCAAATATCTGCATTCCAGTGATTGAAACATTATCAAAAAATTTTTATGAAATATTAAATTAAAATCTAAAAATTAATTAAATAAATATATATCACACACACATTGCCGCCTCTGGGCGGCAAGGCAGTTAAACAATATGTCATCATCAAAAAGAAAAGCGTCCGCAATATCTCCTCCAACAAATGAAGTCCAAAAAAGATATTTTTGGGATCCGGATGAGCTCATTAAACAAAATAAATATCATGTATTAGAACAAGAAAATGACAGCCAACAAACTGATAAGATACAAGCCATTGAAATAGACGATCACCACAACCTTCTACTCAAAATGCTAACACAAACACTACTAAAAAGTA
>JAEDXX010000495.1:0-25000 GCA_021725515.1 Epicauta chinensis
GGGGGGGGGAGGGGGGGGGGAGAGGGGGGGGAGAGGGGGGGGGGAGGGGAGAGGGAGGAGGGGAGGGGGAGAGGGGGGGGGGAGGGGGGGGAGGGGAGGGGGGGAGGGGAGGGGGGGGGGAGAGGGAGGGGGGGGGGAGAGGGGGGGGGGAGGGGAGGGGGGGGAGGGGAGGGGGGGAGGGGGGGAGGAGGGGGGGAGGGAGGGGGGGAGGGGAGGGGAGGAGGGGAGGGGGGGGGGAGGGAGGGGAGGGGGGGGAGAGAGAGAGAGGAGGGGGGGGGAGGGGAGGGGGGGGGGAGGGGGGGGGGAGGGGAGGGGGGGGGAGAGAGAGGGGGGGGAGGGGGGGGGGAGAGAGGGGAGGGGGAGAGGAGGGGGGGGAGGAGGGGGGGGAGAGGAGAGGGGAGAGGGAGGGGGGGGGGAGGGGGGGGGGAGGGGGGGGAGGGGGGGGGAGAGGGGAGAGGGGAGGGGAGGGAGGGGAGGGGGGGGGGAGGGGAGGGGGGGGGAGGGGGGGGGGAGAGGGGGGGGGGAGAGGGGGGGGGGAGAGAGAGAGGGGGGGGGGAGGGGGGGGGAGGGGAGAGAGGGGGGGGGGAGAGGGGAGGGGAGAGGGGGAGGGGGGGGGGAGGGGAGGGGGGGGGGAGGAGGGGGGGGGGAGGGGGGGGAGGGGGAGAGGGGGGGGGAGAGGGGAGGAGGGGGGGAGGAGGGGGGGGGGAGGGGGGGGAGGGGAGGGGGGGGGGAGGGGAGGGGGGGGGGAGGGAGGGGGGGGGGAGAGAGAGGGGGGGGGGAGGGGAGGGGGGGGAGAGAGGAGGGGAGGGGGGGGAGGGGGGGGGGAGGAGGGGAGGGGGGGGGGAGAGGGGGGGGGGAGGGGGGGGGAGGGAGAGGGGGGAGGGGAGGGGGGGGGGAGGGGGAGGGGGGGGAGGGGAGGGGAGGGGGGGGAGGGGAGAGAGAGGGGAGGGGAGGGGAGGGGAGGGGAGGGGAGGGGAGAGGGGAGGGGAGGAGGGGGGGGAGGGGAGGGGAGAGAGAGGGGAGGGGAGGGGAGGGGAGGAGGGGAGGGGAGGGGAGGGGGGGGGGAGGGGAGGGGAGGGGAGGGGGGGGAGGGGAGGGGAGGGGGGGGGGAGGGGAGGGGAGGGGAGGGGAGAGAGAGGGGGGGGGGGGGAGGGGAGAGGGGAGGGGAGAGGGGAGGGGAGGGGAGGGGAGGGGAGGGGAGGGGAGGGGAGAGGGGGAGGAGGGGAGAGAGAGGGGAGAGGGGAGGGGGGAGGGGAGAGGGGAGGGGAGGAGGAGGGGAGGGGGGGGAGGGGAGAGGGGAGAGGGGAGAGGGGAGGGGAGGGGAGGGGAGGGGAGGGGGAGGGGGGGGAGGGGAGGGGGGGGGGAGGGGAGGGGAGGGGAGGGGAGAGGGGAGGGGGGGGGAGGGGAGAGAGGGAGAGAGAGAGAGGAGGGGAGGGGAGGGGAGGGGAGGGAGAGAGAGGAGGGGGGGGAGAGAGAGGGGAGAGAGGGGAGGGGAGAGGGGGGGGAGAGGGGGTGAGAGAGAGGGGAGAGAGAGAGAGGAGTTTGTTTTTATTTTTATATTTTTATTTTTGTTTATTTTTTATATATATTTTTTATTTTTTTGTATTTTATATTGTATTTTTTTTATATATATCTGTTTTATATTTTTTTTATTTTTATTTTTGTATATATATATATATATATGTTTTTATATTTTTTTTATTATATATGTTTTATTTTTTATTTTTTTTATTTATTTTATATATATATGTATTTATTTTTTTATATCTATTATTTTTGTATTTTATTTATTTTTATATTTTTATTTTTTTTATATATTGTTTTTATTTTATATATATTATTTTTTATTTTTTTATTTTTATATTTGTTTATATTATATATATTTATTTTTGTTTTATTTGTTATGTTTTTTATATTTTTATATGATATGATTTTTTTGTATTTATATTTTTTATATTTTTTATTATATTTTTTATATTTTATTGTTTTATTTTATTTTTTTGTATTTTTTGTTATTTTTTATATTATATTTGTATTTTTTTTGTATATATTATTTTTTATATTTTTATTTTATATATTTTTTTATGTGTGTTTTTTATATATATATATATTTTTATTTTTTTTGTATTTTATATTATATATTTTATTTTTTATATTATATTTTTTTTTATATTTTTATATTTTTTTTATATTTTTTTATTTTTATTTTTATGTTTTTTATGATTTTTGTTTTTTATATATATATTTTTTTATTTATTATATTATATTTTTTTTGTGTTTTTTATGTATTTTTGTATATATTTTTTTATATATATATATTTTTTTATGTGTATATTTTTTATATGTATGTGTTTATTTTTATATATATTTTTGTATTTTTGTTTTTTTATGTTTTTATTTTTTTATATTTTATTTTTATTTTTTTATTTGTATTTTTATATATTTTATATCTTTGTCTTTTTTTTTGTATCTTTTTTTTGTTTTTTTTCTATTTGTTTTTTTTATTTATATATATATTTTATGTGTATTTTTTTGTTTTTTTTTTTTATATTTTATTTTGTTTTTTTTGTGTATATTTTGTTTTGTATTTTTATGTATATTTTGTATTTTTTTATATTTTTGTGTATATTATATATATATTTATTTTTTTTGTTTTATTTTATTGTTTTGTTTATATTTTTTGTATGTGTATCTTTTATTTGTGTATTGTTTTATTTTATATTTTGTTATGTTTTTTTTTATTTTTGTCCCTTTTATCTCTTTATACTCTCTCTCTTTTTTTTTGTTTGCTATTTTTTTTGTTGTTTTATTTTGTTTGTTTTTTTTCTTTATTTTTTTTCTTTATCAGTTGTTACCACTGATATTTGCGGAATTTGAATTTTCTGCCTTTGCGCATGCGCACAAGGACAAGTAAGCCAGGATCGGCATTACTATACTACTTACGGCTTTTGTTCTTTGCATTATGGTTTTTCAGCAGCGATGAACCACAAAAAATGATGGTTTTCAGTTGGTACCACTGATATTTGCGGAATTTGAATTTTCTGCCTTTGCGCATGCGCACAAGGGACAAGTAAGCCAGGATCGGCATTACTATACTACTTACGGCTTTTGTTCTTTGCATTATGGTTTTTCAGCAGCGATGAACCACAAAAAATGATGGTTTTCAGTTGGTACCACTGATATTTGCGGAATTTGAGTTTTCTGCCTTTGCGCATGCGCACAAGGGACAAGTAAGCCAGGATCGGCATTACTATACTACTTACGGCTTTTGTTCTTTGCATTATGGTTTTTCAGCAGCGATGAACCACAAAAAATGATGGTTTTCAGTTGGTACCACTGATATTTGCGGAATTTGAATTTTCTGCCTTTGCGCATGCGCACAAGGACAAGTAAGCCAGGATCGGCATTACTATACTACTTACGGCTTTTGTTCTTTGCATTATGGTTTTTCAGCAGCGATGAACCACAAAAAATGATGGTTTTCAGTTGGTACAACTGATATTTGCGGAATTTGAATTTTCTGCCTTTGCGCATGCGCACAAGGGACAAGTAAGCCAGGATCGGCATTACTATACTACTTACGGCTTTTGTTCTTTGCATTATGGTTTTTCAGCAGCGATGAACCACAAAAAATGATGGTTTTCAGTTGGTACCACTGATATTTGCAGAATTTGAATTTTCTGCCTCTGCGCATGCGCACAAGGACAAGTAAGCCAGGATCGGCATTACTATACTACTTACGGCTTTTGTTCTTTGCATTATGGTTTTTCAGCAGCGATGAACCACAAAAAATGATGGTTTTCAGTTGGTACCACTGATATTTGCGGAATTTGAATTTCCCGCCTTTGCGCATGCGCACAAGGACAAGTAAGCCAGGATCGGCATTACTATACTACTTACGGCTTTTGTTCTATGCATTATGGTTTTTCAGCAGCGATGAACCACAAAAAATGATGGTTTTCAGTTGGTACCACTGATATTTGCGGAATTTGAATTTTCTGCCTTTGCGCATGCGCACAAGGACAAGTAAGCCAGGATCGGCATTACTATACTACTTACGGCTTTTGTTCTTTGCATTATGGTTTTTCAGCAGCGATGAACCACAAAAAATGATGGTTTTCAGTTGGTACCACTGATATTTGCGGAATTTGAATTTTCTGCCTTTGCGCATGCGCACAAGGACAAGTAAGCCAGGATCGGCATTACTATACTACTTACGGCTTTTGTTCTTTGCATTATGGTTTTTCAGCAGCGATGAACCACAAAAAATGATGGTTTTCAGTTGGTACCACTGATATTTGCGGAATTTGAATTTTCTGCCTTTGCGCATGCGCACAAGGACAAGTAAGCCAGGATCGGCATTACTATACTACTTACGGCTTTTGTTCTTTGCATTATGGTTTTTCAGCAGCGATGAACCACAAAAAATGATGGTTTTCAGTTGGTACCACTGATATTTGCGGAATTTGAATTTTCTGCCTTTGCGCATGCGCACAAGGGACAAGTAAGCCAGGATCGGCATTACTATACTACTTACGGCTTTTGTTCTTTGCATTATGGTTTTTCAGCAGCGATGAACCACAAATAATGATGGTTTTCAGTTGGTACCACTGATATTTGCGGAATTTGAATTTTCTGCCTTTGCGCATGCGCACAAGAGACAAGTAAGCCAGGATCGGCATTACTATACTACTTACGGCTTTTGTTCTTTGCATTATGGTTTTTCAGCAGCGATGAACCACAAAAAATTATGGTTTTCAGTTGGTACCACTGATATTTGCGGAATTTGAATTTTCTGCCTTTGCGCATGCGCACATGGTCAAGTAAGCCAGGATCGGCATTACTATACTACTTACGGCTTTTGTTCTTTGCATTATGGTTTTTCAGCAGCGATGAACCCCAAAAAATGATGGTTTTCAGTTGGTACCACTGATATTTGCGGAATTTGAATTTCCCGCCTTTGCGCATGCGCACAAGGACAAGTAAGATAGAATCGGCATTACTATACTACTTACGGCTTTTGTTCTATGCATTATGGTTTTTCAGCAGCGATGAACCACAAAAAATGATGGTTTTCAGTTGGTACCACTGATATTTGCGGAATTTGAATTTTCTGCTTTTGCGCATGCGCAGAAGGGCAAGTAAGCCAGGATCAGCATTACTATACTACTTACGGCTTTTGTTCTTTGCATTATGGTTTTTCAGCAGCGATGAACCACAAAAAATGATGGTTTTCAGTTGGTACCACTGATATTTGCGGAATTTGAATTTTCTGCCTTTGCGCATGCGCACAAGGACAAGTAAGCCAGGATCGGCATTACTATACTACTTACGGCTTTTGTTCTTTGCATTATGGTTTTTCAGCAGCGATGAACCACAAAAAATGATGGTTTTCAGTTGGTACCACTGATATTTGCGGAATTTGAATTTTCTGCCTTTGCGCATGCGCACAAGGACAAGTAAGCCAGGATCGGCATTACTATACTACTTACGGCTTTTGTTCTTTGCATTATGGTTTTTCAGCAGCGATGAACCACAAAAAATGATGGTTTTCAGTTGGTACCACTGATATTTGCGAAATTTGAATTTTCTGCCTTTGCGCATGCGCACATGGACAAGTAAGCCAGGATCGGCATTACTATACTACTTACGGCTTTTGTTCTTTGCATTATGGTTTTTCAGCAGCGATGAACCACAAAAAATGATGGTTTTCAGTTGGTACCACTGATATTTGCGGAATTTGAATTTTCTGCCTTTGCGCATGCGCACAAGGACAAGTAAGCCAGGATCGGCATTACTATACTACTTACGGCTTTTGTTCTTTGCATTATGGTTTTTCAGCAGCGATGAACCACAAAAAATGATGGTTTTCAGTTGGTACCACTGATATTTGCGGAATTTGAATTTTCTGCCTTTGCGCATGCGCACAAGGACAAGTAAGCCAGGATCGGCATTACTATACTACTTACGGCTTTTGTTCTTTGCATTATGGTTTTTCAGCAGCGATGAACCACAAAAAATGATGGTTTTCAGTTGGTACCACTGATATTTGCGGAATTTGAATTTTCTGCCTTTGCGCATGCGCACAAGGACAAGTAAGCCAGGATCGGCATTACTATACTACTTACGGCTTTTGTTCTTTGCATTATGGTTTTTCAGCAGCGATGAACCACAAAAATGATGGTTTTCAGTTGGTACCACTGATATTTGCGAAATTTGAATTTTCTGCCTTTGCGCATGCGCACATGGACAAGTAAGCCAGGATCGGCATTACTATACTACTTACGGCTTTTGTTCTTTGCATTATGGTTTTTCAGCAGCGATGAACCACAAAAAATGATGGTTTTCAGTTGGTACCACTGATATTTGCGGAATTTGAATTTTCTGCCTTTGCGCATGCGCACAAGGACAAGTAAGCCAGGATCGGCATTACTATACTACTTACGGCTTTTGTTCTTTGCATTATGGTTTTTCAGCAGCGATGAACCACAAAAAATGATGGTTTTCAGTTGGTACCACTGATATTTGCGGAATTTGAATTTTCTGCCTTTGCGCATGCGCACAAGGACAAGTAAGCCAGGATCGGCATTACTATACTACTTACGGCTTTTGTTCTTTGCATTATGGTTTTTCAGCAGCGATGAACCACAAAAAATGATGGTTTTCAGTTGGTACCACTGATATTTGCGGAATTTGAATTTTCTGCCTTTGCGCATGCGCACAAGGACAAGTAAGCCAGGATCGGCATTACTATACTACTTACGGCTTTTGTTCTTTGCATTATGGTTTTTCAGCAGCGATGAACCACAAAAAATGATGGTTTTCAGTTGGTACCACTGATATTTGCGGAATTTGAATTTTCTGCCTTTGCGCATGCGCACAAGGACAAGTAAGCCAGGATCGGCATTACTATACTACTTACGGCTTTTGTTCTTTGCATTATGGTTTTTCAGCAGCGATGAACCACAAAAAATGATGGTTTTCAGTTGGTACCACTGATATTTGCGGAATTTGAATTTTCTGCCTTTGCGCATGCGCACAAGGACAAGTAAGCCAGGATCGGCATTACTATACTACTTACGGCTTTTGTTCTTTGCATTATGGTTTTTCAGCAGCGATGAACCACAAAAAATGATGGTTTTCAGTTGGTACCACTGATATTTGCGGAATTTGAATTTTCTGCCTTTGCGCATGCGCACAAGGACAAGTAAGCCAGGATCGGCATTACTATACTACTTACGGCTTTTGTTCTTTGCATTATGGTTTTTCAGCAGCGATGAACCACAAAAAATGATGGTTTTCAGTTGGTACCACTGATATTTGCGGAATTTGAATTTTCTGCCTTTGCGCATGCGCACAAGGACAAGTAAGCCAGGATCGGCATTACTATACTACTTACGGCTTTTGTTCTTTGCATTATGGTTTTTCAGCAGCGATGAACCACAAAAAATGATGGTTTTCAGTTGGTACCACTGATATTTGCGGAATTTGAATTTTCTGCCTTTGCGCATGCGCACAAGGACAAGTAAGCCAGGATCGGCATTACTATACTACTTACGGCTTTTGTTCTTTGCATTATGGTTTTTCAGCAGCGATGAACCACAAAAAATGATGGTTTTCAGTTGGTACCACTGATATTTGCGGAATTTGAATTTTCTGCCTTTGCGCATGCGCACAAGGACAAGTAAGCCAGGATCGGCATTACTATACTACTTACGGCTTTTGTTCTTTGCATTATGGTTTTTCAGCAGCGATGAACCACAAAAAATGATGGTTTTCAGTTGGTACCACTGATATTTGCGGAATTTGAATTTTCTGCCTTTGCGCATGCGCACAAGGACAAGTAAGCCAGGATCGGCATTACTATACTACTTACGGCTTTTGTTCTTTGCATTATGGTTTTTCAGCAGCGATGAACCACAAAAAATGATGGTTTTCAGTTGGTACCACTGATATTTGCGGAATTTGAATTTTCTGCCTTTGCGCATGCGCACAAGGACAAGTAAGCCAGGATCGGCATTACTATACTACTTACGGCTTTTGTTCTTTGCATTATGGTTTTTCAGCAGCGATGAACCACAAAAAATGATGGTTTTCAGTTGGTACCACTGATATTTGCGGAATTTGAATTTTCTGCCTTTGCGCATGCGCACAAGGACAAGTAAGCCAGGATCGGCATTACTATACTACTTACGGCTTTTGTTCTTTGCATTATGGTTTTTCAGCAGCGATGAACCACAAAAAATGATGGTTTTCAGTTGGTACCACTGATATTTGCGGAATTTGAATTTTCTGCCTTTGCGCATGCGCACAAGGACAAGTAAGCCAGGATCGGCATTACTATACTACTTACGGCTTTTGTTCTTTGCATTATGGTTTTTCAGCAGCGATGAACCACAAAAAATGATGGTTTTCAGTTGGTACCACTGATATTTGCGGAATTTGAATTTTCTGCCTTTGCGCATGCGCACAAGGACAAGTAAGCCAGGATCGGCATTACTATACTACTTACGGCTTTTGTTCTTTGCATTATGGTTTTTCAGCAGCGATGAACCACAAAAAATGATGGTTTTCAGTTGGTACCACTGATATTTGCGGAATTTGAATTTTCTGCCTTTGCGCATGCGCACAAGGACAAGTAAGCCAGGATCGGCATTACTATACTACTTACGGCTTTTGTTCTTTGCATTATGGTTTTTCAGCAGCGATGAACCACAAAAAATGATGGTTTTCAGTTGGTACCACTGATATTTGCGGAATTTGAATTTTCTGCCTTTGCGCATGCGCACAAGGACAAGTAAGCCAGGATCGGCATTACTATACTACTTACGGCTTTTGTTCTTTGCATTATGGTTTTTCAGCAGCGATGAACCACAAAAAATGATGGTTTTCAGTTGGTACCACTGATATTTGCGGAATTTGAATTTTCTGCCTTTGCGCATGCGCACAAGGACAAGTAAGCCAGGATCGGCATTACTATACTACTTACGGCTTTTGTTCTTTGCATTATGGTTTTTCAGCAGCGATGAACCACAAAAAATGATGGTTTTCAGTTGGTACCACTGATATTTGCGGAATTTGAATTTTCTGCCTTTGCGCATGCGCACAAGGACAAGTAAGCCAGGATCGGCATTACTATACTACTTACGGCTTTTGTTCTTTGCATTATGGTTTTTCAGCAGCGATGAACCACAAAAAATGATGGTTTTCAGTTGGTACCACTGATATTTGCGGAATTTGAATTTTCTGCCTTTGCGCATGCGCACAAGGACAAGTAAGCCAGGATCGGCATTACTATACTACTTACGGCTTTTGTTCTTTGCATTATGGTTTTTCAGCAGCGATGAACCACAAAAAATGATGGTTTTCAGTTGGTACCACTGATATTTGCGGAATTTGAATTTTCTGCCTTTGCGCATGCGCACAAGGACAAGTAAGCCAGGATCGGCATTACTATACTACTTACGGCTTTTGTTCTTTGCATTATGGTTTTTCAGCAGCGATGAACCACAAAAAATGATGGTTTTCAGTTGGTACCACTGATATTTGCGGAATTTGAATTTTCTGCCTTTGCGCATGCGCACAAGGACAAGTAAGCCAGGATCGGCATTACTATACTACTTACGGCTTTTGTTCTTTGCATTATGGTTTTTCAGCAGCGATGAACCACAAAAAATGATGGTTTTCAGTTGGTACCACTGATATTTGCGGAATTTGAATTTTCTGCCTTTGCGCATGCGCACAAGGACAAGTAAGCCAGGATCGGCATTACTATACTACTTACGGCTTTTGTTCTTTGCATTATGGTTTTTCAGCAGCGATGAACCACAAAAAATGATGGTTTTCAGTTGGTACCACTGATATTTGCGGAATTTGAATTTTCTGCCTTTGCGCATGCGCACAAGGACAAGTAAGCCAGGATCGGCATTACTATACTACTTACGGCTTTTGTTCTTTGCATTATGGTTTTTCAGCAGCGATGAACCACAAAAAATGATGGTTTTCAGTTGGTACCACTGATATTTGCGGAATTTGAATTTTCTGCCTTTGCGCATGCGCACAAGGACAAGTAAGCCAGGATCGGCATTACTATACTACTTACGGCTTTTGTTCTTTGCATTATGGTTTTTCAGCAGCGATGAACCACAAAAAATGATGGTTTTCAGTTGGTACCACTGATATTTGCGGAATTTGAATTTTCTGCCTTTGCGCATGCGCACAAGGACAAGTAAGCCAGGATCGGCATTACTATACTACTTACGGCTTTTGTTCTTTGCATTATGGTTTTTCAGCAGCGATGAACCACAAAAAATGATGGTTTTCAGTTGGTACCACTGATATTTGCGGAATTTGAATTTTCTGCCTTTGCGCATGCGCACAAGGACAAGTAAGCCAGGATCGGCATTACTATACTACTTACGGCTTTTGTTCTTTGCATTATGGTTTTTCAGCAGCGATGAACCACAAAAAATGATGGTTTTCAGTTGGTACCACTGATATTTGCGGAATTTGAATTTTCTGCCTTTGCGCATGCGCACAAGGACAAGTAAGCCAGGATCGGCATTACTATACTACTTACGGCTTTTGTTCTTTGCATTATGGTTTTTCAGCAGCGATGAACCACAAAAAATGATGGTTTTCAGTTGGTACCACTGATATTTGCGGAATTTGAATTTTCTGCCTTTGCGCATGCGCACAAGGACAAGTAAGCCAGGATCGGCATTACTATACTACTTACGGCTTTTGTTCTTTGCATTATGGTTTTTCAGCAGCGATGAACCACAAAAAATGATGGTTTTCAGTTGGTACCACTGATATTTGCGGAATTTGAATTTTCTGCCTTTGCGCATGCGCACAAGGACAAGTAAGCCAGGATCGGCATTACTATACTACTTACGGCTTTTGTTCTTTGCATTATGGTTTTTCAGCAGCGATGAACCACAAAAAATGATGGTTTTCAGTTGGTACCACTGATATTTGCGGAATTTGAATTTTCTGCCTTTGCGCATGCGCACAAGGACAAGTAAGCCAGGATCGGCATTACTATACTACTTACGGCTTTTGTTCTTTGCATTATGGTTTTTCAGCAGCGATGAACCACAAAAAATGATGGTTTTCAGTTGGTACCACTGATATTTGCGGAATTTGAATTTTCTGCCTTTGCGCATGCGCACAAGGACAAGTAAGCCAGGATCGGCATTACTATACTACTTACGGCTTTTGTTCTTTGCATTATGGTTTTTCAGCAGCGATGAACCACAAAAAATGATGGTTTTCAGTTGGTACCACTGATATTTGCGGAATTTGAATTTTCTGCCTTTGCGCATGCGCACAAGGACAAGTAAGCCAGGATCGGCATTACTATACTACTTACGGCTTTTGTTCTTTGCATTATGGTTTTTCAGCAGCGATGAACCACAAAAAATGATGGTTTTCAGTTGGTACCACTGATATTTGCGGAATTTGAATTTTCTGCCTTTGCGCATGCGCACAAGGACAAGTAAGCCAGGATCGGCATTACTATACTACTTACGGCTTTTGTTCTTTGCATTATGGTTTTTCAGCAGCGATGAACCACAAAAAATGATGGTTTTCAGTTGGTACCACTGATATTTGCGGAATTTGAATTTTCTGCCTTTGCGCATGCGCACAAGGACAAGTAAGCCAGGATCGGCATTACTATACTACTTACGGCTTTTGTTCTTTGCATTATGGTTTTTCAGCAGCGATGAACCACAAAAAATGATGGTTTTCAGTTGGTACCACTGATATTTGCGGAATTTGAATTTTCTGCCTTTGCGCATGCGCACAAGGACAAGTAAGCCAGGATCGGCATTACTATACTACTTACGGCTTTTGTTCTTTGCATTATGGTTTTTCAGCAGCGATGAACCACAAAAAATGATGGTTTTCAGTTGGTACCACTGATATTTGCGGAATTTGAATTTTCTGCCTTTGCGCATGCGCACAAGGACAAGTAAGCCAGGATCGGCATTACTATACTACTTACGGCTTTTGTTCTTTGCATTATGGTTTTTCAGCAGCGATGAACCACAAAAAATGATGGTTTTCAGTTGGTACCACTGATATTTGCGGAATTTGAATTTTCTGCCTTTGCGCATGCGCACAAGGACAAGTAAGCCAGGATCGGCATTACTATACTACTTACGGCTTTTGTTCTTTGCATTATGGTTTTTCAGCAGCGATGAACCACAAAAAATGATGGTTTTCAGTTGGTACCACTGATATTTGCGGAATTTGAATTTTCTGCCTTTGCGCATGCGCACAAGGACAAGTAAGCCAGGATCGGCATTACTATACTACTTACGGCTTTTGTTCTTTGCATTATGGTTTTTCAGCAGCGATGAACCACAAAAAATGATGGTTTTCAGTTGGTACCACTGATATTTGCGGAATTTGAATTTTCTGCCTTTGCGCATGCGCACAAGGACAAGTAAGCCAGGATCGGCATTACTATACTACTTACGGCTTTTGTTCTTTGCATTATGGTTTTTCAGCAGCGATGAACCACAAAAAATGATGGTTTTCAGTTGGTACCACTGATATTTGCGGAATTTGAATTTTCTGCCTTTGCGCATGCGCACAAGGACAAGTAAGCCAGGATCGGCATTACTATACTACTTACGGCTTTTGTTCTTTGCATTATGGTTTTTCAGCAGCGATGAACCACAAAAAATGATGGTTTTCAGTTGGTACCACTGATATTTGCGGAATTTGAATTTTCTGCCTTTGCGCATGCGCACAAGGACAAGTAAGCCAGGATCGGCATTACTATACTACTTACGGCTTTTGTTCTTTGCATTATGGTTTTTCAGCAGCGATGAACCACAAAAAATGATGGTTTTCAGTTGGTACCACTGATATTTGCGGAATTTGAATTTTCTGCCTTTGCGCATGCGCACAAGGACAAGTAAGCCAGGATCGGCATTACTATACTACTTACGGCTTTTGTTCTTTGCATTATGGTTTTTCAGCAGCGATGAACCACAAAAAATGATGGTTTTCAGTTGGTACCACTGATATTTGCGGAATTTGAATTTTCTGCCTTTGCGCATGCGCACAAGGACAAGTAAGCCAGGATCGGCATTACTATACTACTTACGGCTTTTGTTCTTTGCATTATGGTTTTTCAGCAGCGATGAACCACAAAAAATGATGGTTTTCAGTTGGTACCACTGATATTTGCGGAATTTGAATTTTCTGCCTTTGCGCATGCGCACAAGGACAAGTAAGCCAGGATCGGCATTACTATACTACTTACGGCTTTTGTTCTTTGCATTATGGTTTTTCAGCAGCGATGAACCACAAAAAATGATGGTTTTCAGTTGGTACCACTGATATTTGCGGAATTTGAATTTTCTGCCTTTGCGCATGCGCACAAGGACAAGTAAGCCAGGATCGGCATTACTATACTACTTACGGCTTTTGTTCTTTGCATTATGGTTTTTCAGCAGCGATGAACCACAAAAAATGATGGTTTTCAGTTGGTACCACTGATATTTGCGGAATTTGAATTTTCTGCCTTTGCGCATGCGCACAAGGACAAGTAAGCCAGGATCGGCATTACTATACTACTTACGGCTTTTGTTCTTTGCATTATGGTTTTTCAGCAGCGATGAACCACAAAAAATGATGGTTTTCAGTTGGTACCACTGATATTTGCGGAATTTGAATTTTCTGCCTTTGCGCATGCGCACAAGGACAAGTAAGCCAGGATCGGCATTACTATACTACTTACGGCTTTTGTTCTTTGCATTATGGTTTTTCAGCAGCGATGAACCACAAAAAATGATGGTTTTCAGTTGGTACCACTGATATTTGCGGAATTTGAATTTTCTGCCTTTGCGCATGCGCACAAGGACAAGTAAGCCAGGATCGGCATTACTATACTACTTACGGCTTTTGTTCTTTGCATTATGGTTTTTCAGCAGCGATGAACCACAAAAAATGATGGTTTTCAGTTGGTACCACTGATATTTGCGGAATTTGAATTTTCTGCCTTTGCGCATGCGCACAAGGACAAGTAAGCCAGGATCGGCATTACTATACTACTTACGGCTTTTGTTCTTTGCATTATGGTTTTTCAGCAGCGATGAACCACAAAAAATGATGGTTTTCAGTTGGTACCACTGATATTTGCGGAATTTGAATTTTCTGCCTTTGCGCATGCGCACAAGGACAAGTAAGCCAGGATCGGCATTACTATACTACTTACGGCTTTTGTTCTTTGCATTATGGTTTTTCAGCAGCGATGAACCACAAAAAATGATGGTTTTCAGTTGGTACCACTGATATTTGCGGAATTTGAATTTTCTGCCTTTGCGCATGCGCACAAGGACAAGTAAGCCAGGATCGGCATTACTATACTACTTACGGCTTTTGTTCTTTGCATTATGGTTTTTCAGCAGCGATGAACCACAAAAAATGATGGTTTTCAGTTGGTACCACTGATATTTGCGGAATTTGAATTTTCTGCCTTTGCGCATGCGCACAAGGACAAGTAAGCCAGGATCGGCATTACTATACTACTTACGGCTTTTGTTCTTTGCATTATGGTTTTTCAGCAGCGATGAACCACAAAAAATGATGGTTTTCAGTTGGTACCACTGATATTTGCGGAATTTGAATTTTCTGCCTTTGCGCATGCGCACAAGGACAAGTAAGCCAGGATCGGCATTACTATACTACTTACGGCTTTTGTTCTTTGCATTATGGTTTTTCAGCAGCGATGAACCACAAAAAATGATGGTTTTCAGTTGGTACCACTGATATTTGCGGAATTTGAATTTTCTGCCTTTGCGCATGCGCACAAGGACAAGTAAGCCAGGATCGGCATTACTATACTACTTACGGCTTTTGTTCTTTGCATTATGGTTTTTCAGCAGCGATGAACCACAAAAAATGATGGTTTTCAGTTGGTACCACTGATATTTGCGGAATTTGAATTTTCTGCCTTTGCGCATGCGCACAAGGACAAGTAAGCCAGGATCGGCATTACTATACTACTTACGGCTTTTGTTCTTTGCATTATGGTTTTTCAGCAGCGATGAACCACAAAAAATGATGGTTTTCAGTTGGTACCACTGATATTTGCGGAATTTGAATTTTCTGCCTTTGCGCATGCGCACAAGGACAAGTAAGCCAGGATCGGCATTACTATACTACTTACGGCTTTTGTTCTTTGCATTATGGTTTTTCAGCAGCGATGAACCACAAAAAATGATGGTTTTCAGTTGGTACCACTGATATTTGCGGAATTTGAATTTTCTGCCTTTGCGCATGCGCACAAGGACAAGTAAGCCAGGATCGGCATTACTATACTACTTACGGCTTTTGTTCTTTGCATTATGGTTTTTCAGCAGCGATGAACCACAAAAAATGATGGTTTTCAGTTGGTACCACTGATATTTGCGGAATTTGAATTTTCTGCCTTTGCGCATGCGCACAAGGACAAGTAAGCCAGGATCGGCATTACTATACTACTTACGGCTTTTGTTCTTTGCATTATGGTTTTTCAGCAGCGATGAACCACAAAAAATGATGGTTTTCAGTTGGTACCACTGATATTTGCGGAATTTGAATTTTCTGCCTTTGCGCATGCGCACAAGGACAAGTAAGCCAGGATCGGCATTACTATACTACTTACGGCTTTTGTTCTTTGCATTATGGTTTTTCAGCAGCGATGAACCACAAAAAATGATGGTTTTCAGTTGGTACCACTGATATTTGCGGAATTTGAATTTTCTGCCTTTGCGCATGCGCACAAGGACAAGTAAGCCAGGATCGGCATTACTATACTACTTACGGCTTTTGTTCTTTGCATTATGGTTTTTCAGCAGCGATGAACCACAAAAAATGATGGTTTTCAGTTGGTACCACTGATATTTGCGGAATTTGAATTTTCTGCCTTTGCGCATGCGCACAAGGACAAGTAAGCCAGGATCGGCATTACTATACTACTTACGGCTTTTGTTCTTTGCATTATGGTTTTTCAGCAGCGATGAACCACAAAAAATGATGGTTTTCAGTTGGTACCACTGATATTTGCGGAATTTGAATTTTCTGCCTTTGCGCATGCGCACAAGGACAAGTAAGCCAGGATCGGCATTACTATACTACTTACGGCTTTTGTTCTTTGCATTATGGTTTTTCAGCAGCGATGAACCACAAAAAATGATGGTTTTCAGTTGGTACCACTGATATTTGCGGAATTTGAATTTTCTGCCTTTGCGCATGCGCACAAGGACAAGTAAGCCAGGATCGGCATTACTATACTACTTACGGCTTTTGTTCTTTGCATTATGGTTTTTCAGCAGCGATGAACCACAAAAAATGATGGTTTTCAGTTGGTACCACTGATATTTGCGGAATTTGAATTTTCTGCCTTTGCGCATGCGCACAAGGACAAGTAAGCCAGGATCGGCATTACTATACTACTTACGGCTTTTGTTCTTTGCATTATGGTTTTTCAGCAGCGATGAACCACAAAAAATGATGGTTTTCAGTTGGTACCACTGATATTTGCGGAATTTGAATTTTCTGCCTTTGCGCATGCGCACAAGGACAAGTAAGCCAGGATCGGCATTACTATACTACTTACGGCTTTTGTTCTTTGCATTATGGTTTTTCAGCAGCGATGAACCACAAAAAATGATGGTTTTCAGTTGGTACCACTGATATTTGCGGAATTTGAATTTTCTGCCTTTGCGCATGCGCACAAGGACAAGTAAGCCAGGATCGGCATTACTATACTACTTACGGCTTTTGTTCTTTGCATTATGGTTTTTCAGCAGCGATGAACCACAAAAATGATGGTTTTCAGTTGGTACCACTGATATTTGCGGAATTTGAATTTTCTGCCTTTGCGCATGCGCACAAGGACAAGTAAGCCAGGATCGGCATTACTATACTACTTACGGCTTTTGTTCTTTGCATTATGGTTTTTCAGCAGCGATGAACCACAAAAAATGATGGTTTTCAGTTGGTACCACTGATATTTGCGGAATTTGAATTTTCTGCCTTTGCGCATGCGCACAAGGACAAGTAAGCCAGGATCGGCATTACTATACTACTTACGGCTTTTGTTCTTTGCATTATGGTTTTTCAGCAGCGATGAACCACAAAAAATGATGGTTTTCAGTTGGTACCACTGATATTTGCGGAATTTGAATTTTCTGCCTTTGCGCATGCGCACAAGGACAAGTAAGCCAGGATCGGCATTACTATACTACTTACGGCTTTTGTTCTTTGCATTATGGTTTTTCAGCAGCGATGAACCACAAAAAATGATGGTTTTCAGTTGGTACCACTGATATTTGCGGAATTTGAATTTTCTGCCTTTGCGCATGCGCACAAGGACAAGTAAGCCAGGATCGGCATTACTATACTACTTACGGCTTTTGTTCTTTGCATTATGGTTTTTCAGCAGCGATGAACCACAAAAAATGATGGTTTTCAGTTGGTACCACTGATATTTGCGGAATTTGAATTTTCTGCCTTTGCGCATGCGCACAAGGACAAGTAAGCCAGGATCGGCATTACTATACTACTTACGGCTTTTGTTCTTTGCATTATGGTTTTTCAGCAGCGATGAACCACAAAAAATGATGGTTTTCAGTTGGTACCACTGATATTTGCGGAATTTGAATTTTCTGCCTTTGCGCATGCGCACAAGGACAAGTAAGCCAGGATCGGCATTACTATACTACTTACGGCTTTTGTTCTTTGCATTATGGTTTTTCAGCAGCGATGAACCACAAAAATGATGGTTTTCAGTTGGTACCACTGATATTTGCGGAATTTGAATTTTCTGCCTTTGCGCATGCGCACAAGGGACAAGTAAGCCAGGATCGGCATTACTATACTACTTACGGCTTTTGTTCTTTGCATTATGGTTTTTCAGCAGCGATGAACCACAAAAAATGATGGTTTTCAGTTGGTACCACTGATATTTGCGGAATTTGAATTTTCTGCCTTTGCGCATGCGCACAAGGACAAGTAAGCCAGGATCGGCATTACTATACTACTTACGGCTTTTGTTCTTTGCATTATGGTTTTTCAGCAGCGATGAACCACAAAAAATGATGGTTTTCAGTTGGTACCACTGATATTTGCGGAATTTGAATTTTCTGCCTTTGCGCATGCGCACAAGGACAAGTAAGCCAGGATCGGCATTACTATACTACTTACGGCTTTTGTTCTTTGCATTATGGTTTTTCAGCAGCGATGAACCACAAAAAATGATGGTTTTCAGTTGGTACCACTGATATTTGCGGAATTTGAATTTTCTGCCTTTGCGCATGCGCACAAGGACAAGTAAGCCAGGATCGGCATTACTATACTACTTACGGCTTTTGTTCTTTGCATTATGGTTTTTCAGCAGCGATGAACCACAAAAAATGATGGTTTTCAGTTGGTACCACTGATATTTGCGGAATTTGAATTTTCTGCCTTTGCGCATGCGCACAAGGACAAGTAAGCCAGGATCGGCATTACTATACTACTTACGGCTTTTGTTCTTTGCATTATGGTTTTTCAGCAGCGATGAACCACAAAAAATGATGGTTTTCAGTTGGTACCACTGATATTTGCGGAATTTGAATTTTCTGCCTTTGCGCATGCGCACAAGGACAAGTAAGCCAGGATCGGCATTACTATACTACTTACGGCTTTTGTTCTTTGCATTATGGTTTTTCAGCAGCGATGAACCACAAAAAATGATGGTTTTCAGTTGGTACCACTGATATTTGCGGAATTTGAATTTTCTGCCTTTGCGCATGCGCACAAGGACAAGTAAGCCAGGATCGGCATTACTATACTACTTACGGCTTTTGTTCTTTGCATTATGGTTTTTCAGCAGCGATGAACCACAAAAAATGATGGTTTTCAGTTGGTACCACTGATATTTGCGGAATTTGAATTTTCTGCCTTTGCGCATGCGCACAAGGACAAGTAAGCCAGGATCGGCATTACTATACTACTTACGGCTTTTGTTCTTTGCATTATGGTTTTTCAGCAGCGATGAACCACAAAAAATGATGGTTTTCAGTTGGTACCACTGATATTTGCGGAATTTGAATTTTCTGCCTTTGCGCATGCGCACAAGGACAAGTAAGCCAGGATCGGCATTACTATACTACTTACGGCTTTTGTTCTTTGCATTATGGTTTTTCAGCAGCGATGAACCACAAAAAATGATGGTTTTCAGTTGGTACCACTGATATTTGCGGAATTTGAATTTTCTGCCTTTGCGCATGCGCACAAGGACAAGTAAGCCAGGATCGGCATTACTATACTACTTACGGCTTTTGTTCTTTGCATTATGGTTTTTCAGCAGCGATGAACCACAAAAAATGATGGTTTTCAGTTGGTACCACTGATATTTGCGGAATTTGAATTTTCTGCCTTTGCGCATGCGCACAAGGACAAGTAAGCCAGGATCGGCATTACTATACTACTTACGGCTTTTGTTCTTTGCATTATGGTTTTTCAGCAGCGATGAACCACAAAAAATGATGGTTTTCAGTTGGTACCACTGATATTTGCGGAATTTGAATTTTCTGCCTTTGCGCATGCGCACAAGGACAAGTAAGCCAGGATCGGCATTACTATACTACTTACGGCTTTTGTTCTTTGCATTATGGTTTTTCAGCAGCGATGAACCACAAAAAATGATGGTTTTCAGTTGGTACCACTGATATTTGCGGAATTTGAATTTTCTGCCTTTGCGCATGCGCACAAGGACAAGTAAGCCAGGATCGGCATTACTATACTACTTACGGCTTTTGTTCTTTGCATTATGGTTTTTCAGCAGCGATGAACCACAAAAAATGATGGTTTTCAGTTGGTACCACTGATATTTGCGGAATTTGAATTTTCTGCCTTTGCGCATGCGCACAAGGACAAGTAAGCCAGGATCGGCATTACTATACTACTTACGGCTTTTGTTCTTTGCATTATGGTTTTTCAGCAGCGATGAACCACAAAAAATGATGGTTTTCAGTTGGTACCACTGATATTTGCGGAATTTGAATTTTCTGCCTTTGCGCATGCGCACAAGGACAAGTAAGCCAGGATCGGCATTACTATACTACTTACGGCTTTTGTTCTTTGCATTATGGTTTTTCAGCAGCGATGAACCACAAAAAATGATGGTTTTCAGTTGGTACCACTGATATTTGCGGAATTTGAATTTTCTGCCTTTGCGCATGCGCACAAGGACAAGTAAGCCAGGATCGGCATTACTATACTACTTACGGCTTTTGTTCTTTGCATTATGGTTTTTCAGCAGCGATGAACCACAAAAAATGATGGTTTTCAGTTGGTACCACTGATATTTGCGGAATTTGAATTTTCTGCCTTTGCGCATGCGCACAAGGACAAGTAAGCCAGGATCGGCATTACTATACTACTTACGGCTTTTGTTCTTTGCATTATGGTTTTTCAGCAGCGATGAACCACAAAAAATGATGGTTTTCAGTTGGTACCACTGATATTTGCGGAATTTGAATTTTCTGCCTTTGCGCATGCGCACAAGGACAAGTAAGCCAGGATCGGCATTACTATACTACTTACGGCTTTTGTTCTTTGCATTATGGTTTTTCAGCAGCGATGAACCACAAAAAATGATGGTTTTCAGTTGGTACCACTGATATTTGCGGAATTTGAATTTTCTGCCTTTGCGCATGCGCACAAGGACAAGTAAGCCAGGATCGGCATTACTATACTACTTACGGCTTTTGTTCTTTGCATTATGGTTTTTCAGCAGCGATGAACCACAAAAAATGATGGTATCTGATCGCCTTCGAACCTCTAACTTTCGTTCTTGATCAATGAAAACGTTTTTGGCAAATGCTTTCGCTTATGTTCGTCTTGCGACGATCCAAGAATTTCACCTCTAACGTCGCAATACGAATGCCCCCATCCGTTCCTATTAATCATTACCTCGGGGTTCCGAAAACCAACAAAATAGAACCGAGGTCCTATTCCATTATTCCATGCACACATATTCAGGCAAAATTTTAGCCTGCTTTAAGCACTTTAATTTGTTCAAAGTAAATGAGCCGGCCCACTACGACACTCAGTAAAGAGCATCGCGGCAGGATTTAATAGGGCCGCCCCGTAAAGAGCTAAGCCCACCGGCAGGACGTCCCATGTCACGCCAGTTTACACCGCGAACGATGAACCAGCGGCATGAGACACAAATTCGACTACGAGCTTTTTAACCGCAACAACTTTAATATACGCTATTGGAGCTGGAATTACCGCGGCTGCTGGCACCAGACTTGCCCTCCAATTGATCCTCGTTAAAGGATTTAAAGTGTACTCATTCCGATTACGGGGCCTCGGATGAGTCCCGTATCGTTATTTTTCGTCACTACCTCCCCGTGCCGGGAGTGGGTAATTTGCGCGCCTGCTGCCTTCCTTGGATGTGGTAGCCGTTTCTCAGGCTCCCTCTCCGGAATCGAACCCTGATTCCCCGTTACCCGTTACAACCATGGTAGGCGCAGAACCTACCATCGACAGTTGATAAGGCAGACATTTGAAAGATGCGTCGCCGGTGCAAGACCATGCGATCAGCATAAAGTTATTCAGATTCACCATATTATACGATGACGGCAAGCCGCCACCGATTGGTTTTGATCTAATAAAAGCACTCCTTCCGTCTCCGGTTGGAGTTCTGTTTGCATGTATTAGCTCTAGAATTACCACAGTTATCCAAGTAAATGTGGGTACGATCTAAGGAACCATAACTGATTTAATGAGCCTTTCGCGGTTTTACTTTAATTTAGTTTGTACTGAGACATGCATGGCTTAATCTTTGAGACAAGCATATGACTACTGGCAGGATCAACCAGGGAACTGCCTTTTATTTATAAAAATAAATAAGCAGAACCTTATATAAGCGACGATAAACTAGTAGAAAAATTTTCCACTAATATTGTTTAACGTCAAATATATTTTTGCAACATTAACAACGGACACACAGTCCTTTAACAATATAATTTAACGACAAATGAAGCGCAACAAAGCAGTGTTGATTTTTTTTAAAAATCATTACACCACTTTGCCCCCGCACAATCAGAAATGATTTCGGATAAGCGTTCATCAGTCCCCCAAAAAAACTTCATCTTTCTAATTTAACTCTTCGCTAGATTTTTTAGCGACATGAATCGTTTCTCTTTTCCGTAAAGAAAAGGAAACACGATTACTATAAATAATATAGTATTCTCACTCGGTCAGAAGAGAGTTGACTTGTAAACTTTTGGTAATGTAATTATTCAAGGTACTATTTAAATTACCCGAACATCACAATCACCAAAAAAAGAGGTGACCGCATAAGGGCAGCTAACGACGAAGCGCTCGCAATTCCCGCGGTCTTGCTGTGGATACGGCGAACCGTTTTGGTGGAAAGTTGCAGGATAGCAATCAAAGAAGACCCCTTCAGTAGAAAAAAGTCCTCAAATCAAAACTATGCAAGCATTAACTTTCCCCCTCTAATAAACGCTCGAACTCTCCGTCAAAAAGACATTGAATAGAACGCTTATTAACTTTGGTAGTCAGAGGATCAAGTAATTTATAGCAGAGAATTATACAGCAAGTCCACATACAAAAGCCATATACTTATAAAAAATACATGACATATTGTTATAGTCAAGCCAGTAAAAAACCCCACGTACATTTCTCAACCATGACTAACTACCAAAGTCTAGTGTGTGTGTGTGCTTGTTTGTGCATGGTAACTATACATATATGCTAGCAAGTTTGAAGAAAGAGTCCTCCTTTTTAAAAAAGAAACCTCAGTCAAACAGACAAGACGCACATAGTAATTGTCTCCTCACACGCGCGCCCACACTCACACACTGCCTTGCTGTAGTAGATTTATCAACTGTATCAAACGATGCTAGTGGAACAAGAGAACAATCATTTCTTTTATGTGACGACAGTTTCTTATTATTGACACACAAAAAAATTATGTACAACAAATCGACACTTGTCACAAAGTCGAAAGAAAGCCTATTCGTTCCTCAAATATCATTCTCACAGAAAGACATCTCCACAACAGCAAGTGTGATGGCGATACGCTTTAAACCTCCATGCTCAAAATCTTTTACAAGAAAATAAACATGCGATAAACTCCGATGTACTATACAATTATGTATTATCATTTCGATAAAAAAACTGAATAGTTTATTCATCGGAAATCCAGGTACCATCATTTAGTATTTGCTACATTTTTTTCCTCCCTTCGTCATTTCTCTATTTTTCCAAATAAATAAAATTCAGAAGGAAGGAACATCTTTGGTGGGCGATACACTTTAAACCTGCATGTTTACACTATATAAAATAAGAATAAACATGTGATACTATCTGGCATATATGTACATTTATTTTTTACAATAAACGATATATTCAGACAATCCAGGTACCCCATATTTAATATACGCTATATTGCATTGCTATGCTATTATATTAGCTATTCAACGCATGCCACTGTAAGCCAACAAAACACAAAAACGAGCAAATCGTCTTCGTTCCGTCAATTCCTTAAAAATTCCAGCTTTAAAAATTTATTGGGCCAGATATCGCTACGTTAGTTAGTTTCAGAAAAAAAACGTATAGATCGAAAAATTCAACCCTACATCTGACCCAAAAAAGAATGATGCGGTAACAATTCGAGTCCAATGTTATGCCTCAACTCATCAAGAAAAGCCCCGCAACATTCATTTATTTGTAGTTAGTTATCGGAGTGTCTCAGCGCACAGTTAAATCATGGGCATAATCAAGAATTTCGCGCTCAAGACCAACCAACTACCTGCCTTCCCATGTATAGTTGAACAAACTGAACGGACCGTAGTCGCGCAAAAAAACCAGTTACTATAGTCCGCCGGCGGGGCGACATGCATCCCGCCGCAGCTCCAACTAATATAAGGTTTAAATCCTCGAGTTACACACGTAACTTCTAAATAGAAATTTCATTTAGAAGTTACGTGTGTAGCGCCAACACACATAACTTCTAAAAGAAATAACAATTAGAAGTTACGTGTATAAAACAACACACGTAACTTCTAATAGAAATAACTATTAGAAGTTACGTGTGTAGCGACGATACACATAACTTCTAAAAGAAATAACTATTAGAAGTTACGTGTGTAGCGACGATACACATAACTTCTAAAAGAAATAACAATTAGAAGTTACGTGTATGAAACAACACACGTAACTTCTAATAGAAATAACTATTAGAAGTTACGTGTGTAGCGACGATACACATAACTTCTAAAAGAAATAACAATTAGAAGTTACGTGTATGAAACAACACACGTAACTTCTAATAGAAATAACTATTAGAAGTTACGTGTATAAAACAACACACGTAACATCTAATTGCTGTCCAATCGTCCGGGATTTAGATGTTATGTGTATAGCGACACACGTAACATCTAATTGCTGTCCAATCGTCCGGGATTTAGATGTTATGTGTATAGCGACACACGTAACATCTAATTGCTGTCCAATCGTCCGGGATTTAGATGTTATGTGTATAGCGACACACGTAACATCTAATTGCTGTCCAATCGTCCGGGATTTAGATGTTATGTGTATAGCGACACACGTAACATCTAATTGCTGTCCAATCGTCCGGGATTTAGATGTTATGTGTATAGCGACACACGTAACATCTAATTGCTGTCCAATCGTCCGGGATTTAGATGTTATGTGTATAGCGACACACGTAACATCTAATTGCTGTCCAATCGTCCGGGATTTAGATGTTATGTGTATAGCGACACACGTAACATCTAATTGCTGTCCAATCGTCCGGGATTTAGATGTTATGTGTATAGCGACACACGTAACATCTAATTGCTGTCCAAACGTCCGGGATTTAGATGTTATGTGTATAGCGACACACGTAACATCTAATTGCTGTCCAATCGTCCGGGATTTAGATGTTATGTGTATAGCGACACACGTA
>JAEDXX010000495.1:32500-38332 GCA_021725515.1 Epicauta chinensis
ATTCATCCCAGTATTCATTGTTACATCAGAGGGACTTTACTGATGTAACGTAGATGGAATACACTAACCACGACACGGCATCCGTAACACATTGGTGCAACTATATTTCTCACACTATATGAAATTAGAGTTTATTTGATCGTGTCCACACATCATTATTATAAAGACATCCTCACATCCATAGCCTGGAGTGAGTTTTTTGTTCCTATGATTAAGTCACCTCTTTTTTCATGAACAATGATACTTGAAACGACCATAGTGCGCACTTATGATGTTTACTTTTGATCATCGTCAAGAAAATAGGGACGTCATCACAGAAACTAACCCTTCTCCTTTTAGACACCACCTTAGTGGAGCCAATTTTGCCAATTAATAATACCAGCTCCCCTTTGGTCATAATATTTATATCGAGTCACAGTCAAGTTCACAATAAGTGTCTAATGGCGTGGAGACCACGACCCTTAGAGCAAACGACATAACCATGTAAGTCCAGACTATCTGTGTGGTACAGATTATTATATCTGTACACAGACGTTTGTCTGTAAAAATTCTTTCTATAAAAATAGAAAGAGCAATCGGCCAACTCTGTATAAATATTATTCAAAGTAAACAGTAAAAGTCTAGTTCTCTCTAATGCTACTATAACCGGCATCTAAACCAGGACCACTAGAGCAAACATAGACCAACAGTTAAGAGCACAAACATATTATTATTTTATTTATTATTATTATTCCTTACAAAAATTCATAATTATTTAAAAATATGATTACATCTACCACCAAAATGTATCATATATGCTAATGTTTGTGAGTAATTCTTTAAGATAAAGATAGGACACGATACTATTCAAAACCAAAATCATATTTTGGTGATTATTATAGGCACATGGGTGTTACGTATACGAGCGAAGTGGCAGTGTTAAACATCTATTTAATCCATTCAAATTTGTGTTGTACCACGAAACACACAATACTGGGACCTACCCTGGGTAGTTAAATCTCTCAGATTCATCCCAGTATTCATTGTTACATCAGAGGGATTTTACTGATGTAACGTAGATGAATACACTAACCACGACACGGCATCCGTAACACATTGGTGCAACTATATTTCTCACACTATATGAAATTAGAGTTTATTTGATCGTGTCCACACATCATTATTATAAAGACATCCTCACATCCATAGCCTGGAGTGAGTTTTTTGTTCCTATGATTAAGTCACCTCTTTTTTCATGAACAATGATACTTGAAACGACCATAGTGCGCACTTATGATGTTTACTTTTGATCATCGTCAAGAAAGTAGGGACGTCATCACAGAAACTAACCCTTTCTCCTTGGGGAGCCAATTGCCATAATGATATGTATTATATACATATCATTATTAATTTTTATTGTATTTATACATACACAATTTTATTACTATTTACACATACATATTACTATATATTATGATTTTATTATTTATGATATAAAACTTTTATTCCCCCTCACTTTTTACGGCAATTGGCTCCACTTAAATCATAATATATTTTTTGTAGGTTGGTAGTTGTTTAACAGAAATTAAAATAAATTTTACCGTCAAACATACACAACCCACTTTTATTTATTTACTTTTAGTAATTATTACTTTAAATATATGTGTATTTTATACACATTTATGTATGTATATAATTTTTATTAAAATGTAATATAATTTTATTACGTTAACCGGCCCACTACGACACTCAGTAAAGAGCATCGCGGCAGGATTTAATAGGGCCGCCCCGTAAAGAGCTAAGCCCACCGGCAGGACGTCCCATGTCACGCCAGTTTACACCGCGAACGATGAACCAGCGGCATGAGACACAAATTCGACTACGAGCTTTTTAACCGCAACAACTTTAATATACGCTATTGGAGCTGGAATTACCGCGGCTGCTGGCACCAGACTTGCCCTCCAATTGATCCTCGTTAAAGGATTTAAAGTGTACTCATTCCGATTACGGGGCCTCGGATGAGTCCCGTATCGTTATTTTTCGTCACTACCTCCCCGTGCCGGGAGTGGGTAATTTGCGCGCCTGCTGCCTTCCTTGGATGTGGTAGCCGTTTCTCAGGCTCCCTCTCCGGAATCGAACCCTGATTCCCCGTTACCCGTTACAACCATGGTAGGCGCAGAACCTACCATCGACAGTTGATAAGGCAGACATTTGAAAGATGCGTCGCCGGTGCAAGACCATGCGATCAGCATAAAGTTATTCAGATTCACCATATTATACGATGACGGCAAGCCGCCACCGATTGGTTTTGATCTAATAAAAGCACTCCTTCCGTCTCCGGTTGGAGTTCTGTTTGCATGTATTAGCTCTAGAATTACCACAGTTATCCAAGTAAATGTGGGTACGATCTAAGGAACCATAACTGATTTAATGAGCCTTTCGCGGTTTTACTTTAATTTAGTTTGTACTGAGACATGCATGGCTTAATCTTTGAGACAAGCATATGACTACTGGCAGGATCAACCAGGGAACTGCCTTTTATTTATAAAAATAAATAAGCAGAACCTTATATAAGCGACGATAAACTAGTAGAAAAATTTTCCACTAATATTGTTTAACGTCAAATATATTTTTGCAACATTAACAACGGACACACAGTCCTTTAACAATATAATTTAACGACAAATGAAGCGCAACAAAGCAGTGTTGATTTTTTTTAAAAATCATTACACCACTTTGCCCCCGCACAATCAGAAATGATTTCGGATAAGCGTTCATCAGTCCCCCAAAAAAACTTCATCTTTCTAATTTAACTCTTCGCTAGATTTTTTAGCGACATGAATCGTTTCTCTTTTCCGTAAAGAAAAGGAAACACGATTACTATAAATAATATAGTATTCTCACTCGGTCAGAAGAGAGTTGACTTGTAAACTTTTGGTAATGTAATTATTCAAGGTACTATTTAAATTACCCGAACATCACAATCACCAAAAAAAGAGGTGACCGCATAAGGGCAGCTAACGACGAAGCGCTCGCAATTCCCGCGGTCTTGCTGTGGATACGGCGAACCGTTTTGGTGGAAAGTTGCAGGATAGCAATCAAAGAAGACCCCTTCAGTAGAAAAAAGTCCTCAAATCAAAACTATGCAAGCATTAACTTTCCCCCTTTAATAAACGCTCGAACTCTCCGTCAAAAAGACATTGAATAGAACGCTTATTAACTTTGGTAGTCAGAGGATCAAGTAATTTATAGCAGAGAATTATACAGCAAGTCCACATACAAAAGCCATATACTTATAAAAAATACATGACATATTGTTATAGTCAAGCCAGTAAAAAACCCCACGTACATTTCTCAACCATGACTAACTACCAAAGTCTAGTGTGTGTGTGTGCTTGTTTGTGCATGGTAACTATACATATATGCTAGCAAGTTTGAAGAAAGAGTCCTCCTTTTTAAAAAAGAAACCTCAGTCAAACAGACAAGACGCACATAGTAATTGTCTCCTCACACGCGCGCCCACACTCACACACTGCCTTGCTGTAGTAGATTTATCAACTGTATCAAACGATGCTAGTGGAACAAGAGAACAATCATTTCTTTTATGTGACGACAGTTTCTTATTATTGACACACAAAAAAATTATGTACAACAAATCGACACTTGTCACAAAGTCGAAAGAAAGCCTATTCGTTCCTCAAATATCATTCTCACAGAAAGATATCTCCACAACAGCAAGTGTGATGGCGATACGCTTTAAACCTCCATGCTCAAAATCTTTTACAAGAAAATAAACATGCGATAAACTCCGATGTACTATACAATTATGTATTATCATTTCGATAAAAAAAACTGAATAGTTTATTCATCGGAAATCCAGGTACCATCATTTAGTATTTGCTACATTTTTTTCCTCCCTTCGTCATTTCTCTATTTTTCCAAATAAATAAAATTCAGAAGGAAGGAACATCTTTGGTGGGCGATACACTTTAAACCTGCATGTTTACACTATATAAAATAAGAATAAACATGTGATACTATCTGGCATATATGTACATTTATTTTTTACAATAAACGATATATTCAGACAATCCAGGTACCCCATATTTAATATACGCTATATTGCATTGCTATGCTATTATATTAGCTATTCAACGCATGCCACTGTAAGCCAACAAAACACAAAAACGAGCAAATCGTCTTCGTTCCGTCAATTCCTTAAAAATTCCAGCTTTAAAAATTTATTGGGCCAGATATCGCTACGTTAGTTAGTTTCAGAAAAAAAACGTATAGATCGAAAAATTCAACCCTACATCTGACCCAAAAAAGAATGATGCGGTAACAATTCGAGTCCAATGTTATGCCTCAACTCATCAAGAAAAGCCCCGCAACATTCATTTATTTGTAGTTAGTTATCGGAGTGTCTCAGCGCACAGTTAAATCATGGGCATAATCAAGAATTTCGCGCTCAAGACCAACCAACTACCTGCCTTCCCATGTATAGTTGAACAAACTGAACGGACCGTAGTCGCGCAAAAAAACCAGTTACTATAGTCCGCCGGCGGGGCGACATGCATCCCGCCGCAGCTCCAACTAATATAAGGTTTAAATCCTCGAGTTACACACGTAACTTCTAAATAGAAATTTCATTTAGAAGTTACGTGTGTAGCGCCAACACACATAACTTCTAAAAGAAATAACAATTAGAAGTTACGTGTATAAAACAACACACGTAACTTCTAATAGAAATAACTATTAGAAGTTACGTGTGTAGCGACGATACACATAACTTCTAAAAGAAATAACAATTAGAAGTTACGTGTATGAAACAATACACGTAACTTCTAAAAGAAATAACAATTAGAAGTTACGTGTATGAAACAACACACGTAACTTCTAATAGAAATAACTATTAGAAGTTACGTGTGTAGCGACGATACACATAACTTCTAAAAGAAATAACAATTAGAAGTTACGTGTATGAAACAACACACGTAACTTCTAATAGAAATAACTATTAGAAGTTACGTGTATAAAACAACACACGTAACATCTAATTGCTGTCCAATCGTCCGGGATTTAGATGTTATGTGTATAGCGACACACGTAACATCTAATTGCTGTCCAATCGTCCGGGATTTAGATGTTATGTGTATAGCGACACACGTAACATCTAATTGCTGTCCAAACGTCCGGGATTTAGATGTTATGTGTATAGCGACACACGTAACATCTAATTGCTGTCCAAACGTCCGGGATTTAGATGTTATGTGTATAGCGACACACGTAACATCTAATTGCTGTCCAATCGTCCGGGATTTAGATGTTATGTGTATAGCGACACACGTAACATCTAATTGCTGTCCAATCGTCCGGGATTTAGATGTTATGTGTATAGCGACACACGTAACAAATTTTCCCCCCATTCATACCACATCCTCGAATCGGATCACGCAAGAGCATAAATCGGTGACTGGAACGCAACGTAAACCAATACGATACCGCATGTCTACCTAATGAGACAAGCCCACCGATAGCTCATACAAGCAAAGTACGGCACGAAACGTTCAGACCACCACCCTATACGTTTGGTCCGAGAAAACCATGACAGCCAAAGCTCGTAAGCAATGACGCATGCTTTCCGTTTAATCGAGTAAGTAAAGAAACAATGAAAGTAGTGGTATTTCACTGGCGATGTTTCCATCTCCCACTTATGCTACACCTCTCATGTCTCCTTACATCAACAGACTAGAGTCAAGCTCAACAGGGTCTTCTTTCCCCGCTAATTTTTCCAAGCCCGTTCCCTTGGCAGTGGTTTCGCTAGATAGTAAGTAGGGACAGAAGAGAATCTCG